>JADHKI010000019.1:142689-338889 GCA_019925645.1 Graphilbum cf. rectangulosporium
CGCGTAACGCTATATGCGCGGATCTTTTTTTTTGCCGGAAAAACAATAACGCCTTAAAACCGGGGGGGTTTACACCCCCCCCCCCCCCCCCCCCCTCTCCCCATTTTTTCTGCACAATCAAGTCTGCGAATATGCGACCACGTAGAAAGCATCTGTGTTCTCCGTTTTTTTTTTTTGATTGCCGTTTTGGATGTAGCTCGTCGACGTCGCCGCGCTTACTTTCCCTGGACACCCCCCCCCCCCTCCACACACAGCTAATATGCTTTTCCTCTCTGGGACTCCTTGGATCGCCGTTGGCTATGCGCCCGTACACCACCACCCTGGAGCCACCCTTGTCACACCTTGTTGCTTGCTTTTTTTTTTTCACGGCCCTTCCTGTGTCTCTCAGACGCACTAAGCTGTAGGCGTTGCCGTCTTTAAGCTCACCAGTCCGTCTTCGGAATGCCACCGCGTCCTCCGTTCATCTCTTCCCCCTCCTCCTCCTCCTCCTCTTCCTCCTCCCTCCCTCCTCCCCCCCCCCCAGTTATTGTATCTATATACGCATACTCCGTAGCTGTAGTCGAAGCTGCAGCCTTTTGCCTTATGTGTCCATACTAGTTTCTGGCCTTTCGCTCTTTCCAGGATTCATCCCACGTCTCCAAGAAAGATAAAACAGCGGCCCCTTCCCGTCCTCGGGCACTTCTCCTAGCCTCCTCTCTCCTCTCTCCTCTCTCTCCTCCTCCTTCTCCTCCTCCTCCTCCCCCCCCTTCTAGCCCCTAGTCCGCCTTTCAGATTATATCTATCGTACGGAGTACGCTCAAACACTGCCGCTTCCACCCACATATACAGCCCCGAGCCCCTCAAGGCAGCCTCACCACAACCGTTACTCACGCTATCCGCACACCCGGCTCTTTATTTTCGTCCTCCTCGACTGGGACAGTTTACATTGTGCCATCCTCGACCTCGACAGACCTAGCAAACGTTCAGGCTTCCCTGCCTCTTCGACCGTGCGGCCATCTTTTCTCAGTGATTTGCCGAAACAATCAAAGCCGGATACCCCGGATCTCACCAATTGGGTCCCATTTCCACCGGCCCTCCTCGTCTTACACATCCTGCTTCGACCGGGCCACCGTCTGTTTTCCATACTTTTTCGACGTCCACATTATACAAACCGTGCACCAATCGGCTGGAGGATATCCTTTGTCGTCTTGCCGTCTACACGCGTCCTGGTCCGTCACATCCGGCCGAGAACGCCAGGCTTGTGATTGCTGTGTTGACTTGTTCATCCCCCCGGGACCTTAATAAGCCGATGCTTGCAAGCTCCTGCCCGACCCAAGCCCCCGGATCGCAAGTCTAAGCTGGTCGGCGGCGCTCGCTTTTAGCGCCTATTCTTTAGTCCACGGCCTCTTCTCTCTTATTTAGTTAGCCCTTGGCACATCCCCTTTCTGTTCACAGGTCTCTTTGTTCGCGCCTGCCTTTTCACTTGCCGACATTTTTTTTCTCCCTTTCTTTCTTTCTCCTCGGCCGTCACCGTTCGACCTATTCTCCTCCACCTAACACGGGTCCAAGTGCCTCCCTACGACATGCTCATTGACGGCGAGAAATGGGCCTGTGAGGCGTGTGTGCGCGGGCATCGTGTTAGCAACTGCCAGCATTATGGTGAGTCCCTCAAAGTCCAGTCCACGCTCCTCCTTAAACATATGGATAGCTCCTTCCTTCCTCCCCTTTGCATCTGACGCTGCCCGCACCTCTCGTGTCGGCTGTTCCTTCCTTATTGGTCCCTTTGCACGCTGGTGTCCCGCATTTTACTACGCGACTTGTTCCTGCATTTTCCGCGACAAGACCTCGGCAGACGGCAAATTCCTTTCTTTCTCTGCACTGCATCCGCACCCGCCACCCGCTCCCTCCCGGTTCGGATCCTGGTGTTCCCTTTTTTTGTCTTGTTTGCTAACCTCTCTGCCCCGGTTTAGACCGCCAGCTACAACACATTAACAAGAAGGGTCGGCCTGTGACCCAATGCCAGCATTGCCGAAGCCAGCGCAAGACCCGTGCTGCCCACATCAAATGCGACTGCGGCGAGAAGTCCAACAAGTGCGTCCACCTGGGTGCCCTTGAGGGCCACAGTGGTAAGTAAAGAGCGGTGGAGAAATTTTGCCTTGTTTGTCAGCTATGCTATGCATGCTGTGCTCGCCAAGTGCTAACCACCACGGCCACAGAGAGCTGCTGCTGCAACCATGGCGCCGCCTGCACCTGCAGCGGGAAGAAGAGCCTGGCTGCCGTTCTGGAGTCTTCAGACTCTAACTCGGGCTCGGGCTCAGACAAAGCCCAGGCCCTGACCAAGGCTGCACCCAACGCCTCGACGACGACAGCCACTGCCAGCAGCTCATCAACCCCAAAGAGTCCGGTTCGCCGGCGCCGTGCCAACACCACCCGTTCCGAGAGCACGTCCGACCATGGCCGCGTCAAATCTGTCTCCCACAAGCACGCCAAGGGGGTCTCTCAGAAGACGGGTCCCTACCACACCAACCGCATCAGCTCCTCTCGCAGCACCGGCGCTCTCGGCAGCTTCATGGCCACCGCCGCAGCAAAGACGGCGGCATGCCCAGACGTCGACAACGAGGACGGCCACAGCAGCCGCAACGCCAGCCCCGACAGCATGCTCGACGACTCCAGCTTTTCTCCTGTTGCCGCCGGTGCTGCTTCCTCTCTGGGCACCGCTGTGTCGTCCTTTCTTCCCGCGCAGGTGGTTCAGCAGCTTCGCCGGTCACGGTCGGAAACCACGTCTCCCCTCCAGATGAGCGGCGGCGGCGGCGGCGGCGGCGGCTTCCAGAACCAGCAACTCCACAGCCAGCTTCCGCCACTCAACATGACTGCCGTCGGCTACGGCGACTACACCGGCTACGCGACCTTTAGCCCCGACACCGACAAGCCCCTGTTCAGCGCCGGCCTCGACACGTCGGTGGACTGGAGCCGCCTTGGTCTGGGCAGCGCCCAGGGCAGTCTTGCACGTGGTGCCAGCGCCGAGGTCGACAACTTTAGCACCGCCAACTCACTGGGATCTCTCGGCTATGCGGGAACTCTGGCCAGCTACGAGTTCAACGACTCCGAGCAGGCCACCACGATGACCACAGTGACCTCTGGCGAGGCGTCGGAAAACGAAGACTTTATGGTGTCCGCTGCGGAGGGATTCGACTACAAGTACGACACCAGCAACGATGCAGCCAGCAGTGTGGCTTTCTCGCGCACCAACAGCGGCTTCAACCTGCCGGCAGCCACCAATCTGCGCCACGTCAACATCAACATCAGTCTGAACGCCAACGACGGCACCAGCACGTCCAACCTGGCGAGTGCTGGCAACGAATTTCCGGACCTGGCCTTTTTCAAGGAGAGCAACAAGTTCTTGCCCACCCCCACCACCTCGGCTGATGATGAGCTGGCCGTCCTTGCAGCAGCCAATGGCTTCTCCCACAGCTCCAACCTGGACGACGACGATACCGGCATGTGGATGTCGGATTTCCACGGCATTCCGATCCTGGCAGACTCGCCCCGGGCTGACTTGATGTCCAACATCTGGGGTCCCAAGTAACTGAACACTGAACCTTTTTACAAAACCTTGATATCTTGATTTTTGGCATTTTTTATTATTATTTTCGGGCGCGTGATTTGGAATTGGGGGGGGGCCAAGCTGGGGCTTCCGACCTACGTTTCGGGGTGTGGCTGCGATATGATAGCCTGGAGAGGGTCTTTTGTTTTGGTGCTAGGACTGGGGTCTGAATTGAAACAGGCATGGGGTTTTACTATTTTAGGGTTTATGAGTTCTGTCGGACGCTTTGCTTTTGCACGACTATTGATGCAAGAAATTGCGCGTTTCTGTTACAACTGTTTGTTTCCATTACGTTGTTGTGTTTTGGGGATATTATGTTCTGTTTTTTTTTTTTTTTTTCCTTTTTTTAATCTTTTTGCAAACCAAAAAAAAGGTGGCTGTAAATATTTATGAATGACGACATGACAGCGGGAGTTGGCAAAAACAAAAGGAGGCAGCCGAACCAACAGATTCGGAACAGGGCAAGCATGGAGCTTGGAATTGAAGTACTTTTCCATTTTGGTTTGATTTTTCCCCATTGGATCTCATGTTTACGAAAAGAGCGCTCTCATACCCGGCGGATCAAGTCACAAAGTTGTCGTGACTCTTCCATGCATTAGACAGCAGAGCATAGCATTTAGTCTATCAATAAGGCCATATATTGGTGCACTACGATGATGGGATTTGACAGTGAAGCGTACGCAAGTGTCGGCCAAAGGATATTGGGGCCAAAAAAAAAGATCAATAACGGCAATGGGGCGCTAACGCTGACAGTAGGCAATCTTGGGTGGCACAGAGCACGATACCCCGTCACATACGTTGCAAGCTGCAGGTGGATCATTTTTGGTGTGGAGGGGGGGATATTATGACAGCCTCGTTGGGGTGGGGGGGGGGGGGGCGCTCACGGAGATGCCGTGGTCACCAGTCAGACATTCATGTGTGGGTGCCGCTGTGTTTGTGTGAATTGCGGTCAGTGCTGCTGCTGAGAGAAGGAAAAAACCCCCACAGGGCGGATGGTCTTGCCTAGGGGGGAAGAAGAGGAAGAAGAAGGAAAATAAAAAAGAAAATAAAAAAAAGAAAAAAAGAAAAAAAGAAAAAAAGAGAAAAAAGAAAAAAAAAAGAAAAAAGAAAAAAGAAAAAAAAGAAAAAAAAACTAGCAGATGATCACCCAGGGCTCTTCCAGCCAAACAGGGGCCGCGAAAGAGGTTGGGCAAAAAAAACGGGGGTGCGAGGCGGGAGGCCGATATACGGCGCACTCTGAACGCAATTCCTAGTTGAACCCCATGCCCCACGCCGTTAGCGAGAGGCGGAACGGGAATCCCCACGACCAGCTGTGTTTTAGCGTAGGAATCGCCCAGGTGAAATTTTTTTTTCCTTCTTTTTCTTTTCTTCTCTGGAGAGATCTGCGCTGTGGCGCTTCCCTCGATGCGTGAAGGCGGGACAGAAGGAGGGCACGGAGTTCGCCGTCTGGCGCTTCTCATACACCAAGCTCAGCGCACTCCCCCCCCCGCCCCTGCGGTCTTGGTCCGACTACCGTCAAAGCTCTCCCCCCCCCCATCCCCCATCGCAATGGGGGTAGCTGCCCTGTTGGGCTTTGCCCCATCTGGGCTTTGCCCCATCTAACGACACCCCCCTCCCTCTCTGCCTGCTGTCCCAGTGTTTCGTCTCTCTCTCATGACAACGCATGCGTCGTGTTGCTTTTGCTCGACACGGTCCGTTTTACGGAACAGGAGGGTGGTAAGGGTGGGATACACCGCTTTTTGGCCATGTTATCGACTGGAGAGGAAGGGGCCGACGTGCAAGATGCAGCGCGGTACCTGTAGGCAGCGGCTGGGAGCATCCCAAAGAGTTGTGGCTGCGTCTCGACTTTGTGTGAGACAAGGACGACGGAGGCTGCGTCTGTTATAGCTGGCTTCTCTGCGAGCTTTTCTCTCTCTCCCCGGGCCCATACTAGATTCTAGCTCGCAAACTAGGTGATGGGGCTTTGTGCGGAGATCTGGGTTATGATGGGGTCTTTGCGCTTGAGGCGCTTTCACGATGCCTTTGCGACAGATTGGGAAAGAGCGAGCGCGGGCTGCGGGCTACGAGAGTGGATTCTTGCTCTGCAAGGTAGTATCTTTCACCTTTCCCATACTTACAGCAAAGAAAGGCACAGAATATCTGGGGCCCTTTTTTACGTACGACGTACTCCGTAGTCATACTTGAAAAAGGCCTGGGCTGGCGCTAGTCGCCACGGCTAGCTAGTTGGCGGCCGTTGTCCCCCTTTTGCAAAAAAAGTAAACAAAGAACGTGAGCCGGAAACGGCCAAGAGAGCAAAGCCAGAAAGGCGGCGCCGGGTTGCGCCCGTGGATTCACACAACTGTCTTGTACAGGTGCCCTGCTGTGGGTGTGCAGATGGATGCGGCTCCCGTGCCCGTCACAGAGCAGAAGGAGCGACGGCGGCGCAAAGTGCCTAAAATCTGCGGGGTCTTCTTGTCTGCCACGTCAAAAAAGATGGGAACCTGACCCAACAACACACGCACACACCGACAGACAAAACCCCTCGAACCGCGAGAGCCCTGCACGACACAGGGCAGCGCCGTATTTGAGAAAGAGGAGCAGCGTGCGTCATTAAGAGAGAAAGAGAGAGGGGAAGAACAGGGTTGCGGTATCGAGAAACGAGGTGGCAGCATTATTTTTTGGAGTGGAAACGAAAGGAAAAAAGAAGAGGAGAAGCGGTGGGCCAAACACCGACGACGGGCTCCCCTTTTTTATTCCCATTTTTATTCCTTTTATCCCCACGCCGCACCCAGGCATGGGTAAAAAGGTCAACGCGGCGCCGGCCACGCGGCTGGATGTCTTTGTCTTTGGCGAGGGCAGGTTCGGCGAGCTCGGGCTCGGCGGCGGCAGCAGCAGCAGCGCGGCGACGACGCGGGTCAAGCGGCCGCGGCTCAACACGAGGATGTCGGCGGCGGGCAGCGCTGCGGTGACGCAGATTGCGTGCGGCGCGCGGCACGTGGTGGCGCTGACCGAGGACAACCGGATCTGGACCTGGGGGGCCAACGAGCTCGGGGCGCTGGGGCGGGCGACGGAGCCGGAGCCGGAGCCGGGGCCGGGTGCCGAGGACGGCGGGCTCGACGACGCGGACGAGGGCGTGCCCCGGCCCATTGAGCGGGCGGCGCTGCCGGCGGGGGTGGTGTGGACGCAGGTGGTGGCCAGCGACAGCGCGTCGTTTGCCCTGGGCCACGACGGCAGCGTCTACGGCTGGGGCAGCTTCAGGGTGTGTCCTCGTCGGCGATTGCTCCATCTCTCTCTCACCCCGGGTTCTCATCATCTCGATCTCTCTCAGTTCTCCTCTCGGGCCGCGCCGCTGACCGTCCGTGCAGGGAAACAACCAGATCCTGGGCTTCAGCGAGCAGACGCTGGTGCAGGCGACGCCGCGGCTGGTGCCCGGGCTGCGCAACATCCGGCAGCTGGCGGCGGGCGCCAACCACGTGCTGGCGCTGGACGACAGCGGCAAGGTGTTTGCCTGGGGCAGCGGGCAGAACAACCAGCTGGCGCGGCGCGTGTTTGACGGGCGGCTGGCGCGGCTGGCGCTGAAGCCGGCCAGCATCGGCGCGCTGCCGCTGCGCGGCGCGCGCGCGGTCAAGGTGGCGTGCGGGCACTACCACAGCTTTGCGCTGGACCAAAAGGGCCGCGTCTACGCCTGGGGCCAGAACAACTACGGCGAGCTCGGCATCGCCGACGGCACCGGCGAGGGCGACGCCGCGCAGCTGACGCCGCGGCTCGTCGTGCGCCTGCAGGCCTACCGCATCGCCGACATTGCCGCCGGCGAGCACCACTCGCTCGCCTGCACCGACGACGGCCGCCTGCTGACCTGGGGCCGCGTCGACGGCGGCCAGGTCGGCCTGCCCGGCCGCCGCCTGCTGGCCGCCGCCCGCAGCGCCGTGCTCTGCGACGAGCTCGGCGAGCCGCGCATCCTCAAGGAGCCCACCGTCGTGCCCGGCGCCGCCGGCATCGTCGCCGTGGCCGCCGGCTCCGACCACAGCCTCGCCATCACCGCCGACGGCCACGTCTACTCCTGGGGCTTCTCCCAGAGCTTCCAGACCGGCCACGGCCAGCGCGACGACGTCACCGAGCCGCGCCTGATCAGCAACTCGGCCCTGGCCGGCCGCAAGGTCGTCTTTGCCGACGCCGGCAGCGAGTACTCTGTCGTGGCCAGCGCGCGGTTGCCCGAGGCGGAGGGGGGGGAAAGCAGAGCTTGCCTGTGAATTGGATACATGTTGCGTTTGCCCGAAGTTGGATAGCATATCGCCAGTTTGCCGACACAACACAGAGGAGTCGTCGCCAAAATCCATTAAAAAAGCAGAGCTGAGTAGCTAAATCAGAGCGTAGCCTGGACCCAATACCTCCGTACCTCCTTTTGCTTGATACACATTACAAGTCGCCCTTCGCCCTCCTCCGATCCCATTATCCCCTCCTCTTCCTCCCTACGAGCTGGGCCGGGCGGCCAGCACGGAAAACTGGCCGCCGGCGCCGGCCCAGACGGCCAGGCGGTCCTTGAGGGCCTTGCTGCGGATGGGCTGGGCGGTTTCGACGTCGTCGTCGGCGCCGAGGCCGAGCTGGCCCTGGGAGTTGAAGCCGGAGGCGTAGGCGGAGCCGTCGCGGGCAACGAAAATGGTGTGGTCGGTGCCGCAGGCCACGTGGGCGGCCGGGCCAATGGCCGGCACGGGCACGGGCTGCAGGCAAATGCGCGGCTTCTCGCGCTCGTCGTAGCGGATGAGCTCGTCGTCCTGCAGCTGCTCGGGCGCAAAGGCAACGCCCAGCTGGCCGCCGTCGAGGCGGCCCCAGACGAGGCACTCGCCGGCGGCGGTGACGGCAGCCGAGTGGTGGGCGCCGCCGTCGAGGCAGACGACGCCACGGCCGCACAGGCCGGGGATCTTCATCGGGTAGGGCACGAGCACGTCGTCGCTGCCGGCGGCCTTGGCGTAGCCGGCCTCGCCGAAGCTGTTGAGGCCCCAGGCCCACACATTGTCCTTGCTGTCGACGGCAAACGAGTGGTACTCGCCCGAGGCAATGTACTTGACGTTCTTGATCTCCACCCGGCTCGGCCGGAACGAGTCGCCCGCGTGCCGGCCCAGCAGCCGCCGGCCCAGCTGGTTCTGCTCGCCGCAGCCCCACGCCCAGAGCACGCCCCGCGTGTCCAGCGCCAGCGCGTGGTTCGCGCCGCACGCAATCTGCGTGATCTTTTGCAGGCCGGGCACCAGCGCCGGCCTTTCCTGCTTCACCACCAGGCCGCCCTCGTGGTCGTAGCCGAACTTTTCCTTGCCTTCGGTGTTCTGGGGGGTCAGCAAGAAAAAAAGGAAAAAAAAGAGAAACAAAATAAAAGAAAAAAGGAGGAAAAAACAGAAAACAAGAAAAAAAAGAAAAATCACCTTGAACGTCCCCCAGCCGTAGACGAGGCCCGTGTCGGTCAGCGCAAAGGTGCAGCTGTCGCCGGCGGCCACGCGCACAAAGCGGGTGCCCGGCGGAAAGGCGTCGCTCGGGATGGCCGTCGGCGTGGCCTCGAGCGGGTTGAGCTCGCCGCCGTCTGACGACGCGTCGTCGTCGGCGTCGGCGTCCCGCAGCACGCCGCCCTGCCAGTCCGAGCTGCGGCCCAGCGCGCCGTTGTCGTTGACGCCCCACGTCAGGATCTCGTTGGCCGCCGTCAGCGCCACCGTGTGCATGCCGCCGCAGTCCAGCTGCACCACGTGCGCCGCCTTGCTGTCGTCCGGGTCCAGGAACGGGTTCAGCCGCGGCCGCCCGGCCTCCTGCACCTTGGGGCCCAGCCCCAGCTCGCCCGCGTCGCCGTTGCCAAACACGAGCACCGCCAGCACGTCTGTCGGCACCTGGTTGATCACCGGCAGCGCCGCCGTGCTCGGCTTGGCCACCACCGCCGCTGTGCGCGCCTTCTTTGTCACCTTTTCCGGCGTTTCCGGCTCCTCGTCCGCCTTTTTGCGCTTGCCCGAAGCTGTCTTGGTGGCTGCGCCTGCTGTCGCCGCCGCTGCCGCTTTGGTGGCCGCCGCCGCCGTCTTGCTGGCTGTCTTCGTCCCCTCCTTGGTCGCGCTTTTCGTCGTTGCCGTCTTGCTCACGGCGGCCGGCGTCTCCTCGCTGTCCGCCTTTGCCGCCGCCTTGGTCTTCTTTGCGGCCGTGTCTGCATGCTTAGCACGGAACTCTGTCCCAAAGGAGACGTCTCTACCTACTGGCTGCTGCGCTTGCTTTCTTCGCCGCCGGCGCGGCCTTTTTCTCCGTCGTCGTCGTCGCCGCCTTTTTCTCGGACGCCGCCTTCTTCTCGGGCGCCGCCTTCTTCTCAGACGCCGCCTTCTTTGCTGGTGCTGCCGCCTTCTTCACCGGCTGGGCTGTCTTTTCAGGCTGCGACGACGCGCTTTTTGCTGCTGCGCGCGCCTTGGCGCCGGAGCGAGACGCCCGCACGCCCTCGTCGACTTTCTTCGTGGCCATGATATTGCGAGTGTATGCGCGTTGTGCAGCTGGTCGGGAAACGGAGGTGCAAGATGATGCGCGCGAGGCAAAAGGGGGGGAGAAGACAGTCAGGTTATGGTTTTCTGACAAGCAGTCTGAGAGAAGAGAGAAAAAAAAAATACAAGAGGAAAGCGCGCCAGAGCTTGTTTAGCTGGTGTGGGGCCCTGTGCGCTGCTGCTACTACTACCTACACAAATCACAACAAGCTCGCGCCGGTGAATAAAAACCGAGTACTCCGTATCAGTCCGAGTTTCCCTTCTCCACCACCACATTCTTGGCAAGCCGGCATCTTCCTGCTGCTTGCTATGCCGCGGGCATCGGGCCAGGCTGGGGCTTATTATCAGCAGCTGCTTGTTATTCGGTGGCCATCGTGATGCCTGCGAGCGTTTTAAAAGAATAAATGAAAGAAGATTTTTTTTTATATTTACTGCGTCTGTATGCTACAGATGATTGTGTCTGTCTACCAGCCTAGCCTATCAGCTGGGCCGTCTCAGGACACAGGATCTTGGTGGGATGGCCTGGCCTGATGCGGAAGAAGAAAAAGAGCGGCGTCTTGACCACGGGGACGGCACGCTTGGTGTCCACGCCCGGGCCAGTAATGTGCCCTTCAAACCTTGCGCAGACGGCTGGGTTGTAGGTCAGCTTTTCGATGACGGTATGGCCTGACATCCACTTGGCCACGTTCTTGCGCAGGCGGCTGAAAGAGGTGCCGGGGCTGACCGCCATGACCGAGATCTCGCGGCAGCAGCACTCGGCCAGGCGACGCGCGCCCATGGACGGCACATCCCGTGCCAGCGCATGGCCGTCCTCGTCGTACTGGACCTGGAAGCCGTTGCACGCTAGACAAAACTTGCCGCATTGGGGGGGGACAGAGGGACCGTTCTTGGCCAGAGCGGCGACCGTTACGTCCTTGTGCCTCAAGACATTATTCTGCAGGCGTTTCTGCTGGAGCGAGTACCACAGTACAGAGTAAGACATGATGGCCTTGGCTGCCAATGGCACAGCGTGTTGTTGAGGCGGGCCGTTGTTGATTGCTTGGATGCTGAAAGCTCGGGTGTGTTGCCAATAGCTCAGATGTGTGAGGCGGACAGTTGCTTCCAGCACAGATCTGGATGCTTCTTGCCGTGGCCAAACGGCCATTTAAGTAGGCCGCTGACAGGTTCTGGGCGCGACAAACAGAGACGGCCGCCTTTGCCTACGATGAAGTGCTTCTTTCATCGCGAGAACGGCTTGTCCATGAAATCAAAGGGACAGTGCAGCAGGCGGACAAAAGAACAGGGTGCGAAGAAAGAAGCCTTGTTCTGAAAGAACTTGCGGCACAATGAACAATCGCATTCTCTCCAGACGCAGCATCGTCTTTGTCAGGCATCAATTACGCTTTCTTCATGGCTTACACTTTCCTCATGGCTTACGCTTTCTTCATGGCTTACGCTTTCTTCATGGCTGAAGCGGACAGTCATGCCGAGGCAGGAGCCTCGCTTCAGCGAGAGCCACTGGCGCGCTGCGAGGCAGCCTTTCCATCAGACGTTCTTCTCGAATCGATCTGCTACTACTGCTTGTATTCCTCTCAAGCTTTCCCAACGAGTTGTGGTCTCGGCCGTGGGCGTCTCGTCTCGATCCCCGTCAATCCCAGCTGGCAGAAAAGGAGAATCGCGGCTGTAGAACGGTCCTTGGTCAAGGGTTCTGTGAGGAAGGTGATCCTACAAATCAAGAGTAGTCAATCAAGTACTAAACCAAGAGTGGTCAATCAAGTACTACGTAAATCAAAACCTGAAAAAAAACACTTGACTCGACTTACCCATATCGACTCCTTACCGAAAAGTTGTCAAGCCACATGTAGACTTTTCCATGGCCCTCGTATTACCACGTGGAGCTCGCCGCCCCCTTACGCTGTTTGAGCCCCTATCAAGGCTTCACGCACAGCTGTCATTTCGCAGCTTTGTAGGCGACTGTACGATACTCTGGGCCCTTTTCCTCCTATATATCCCTGAAGGCGTTTTCGAGGTTGGGGTTTAAAGTGGAACGGGGCATCTGGAATTTGGCAATTTCTTGCCGAAACTGCCAATGACGTAGAAAGCTACTCCGTACGGGGAAAACAAGGGACTCTGGATGCAAGGTGGCTTTTTGACTCGCCGGCGGCCAGATTGTGATTTAGATGGACAGCGCAACATTTGGACGGAACGAGCCGGTTTGGCAATGTCTTGGGACGCCAGGTCGGTGTCTAGATCGACTCCAAGGAGAGGAAAAAGTGCAGCATTCATATTCAAAGGAAGCACATTGCGCAATAAGGACGTGCATATCCGGATTCTTTCAGAAATCAACTCTGTCTTGGCTACCACGTCAACGTAAGATACATGCTCCGTGATACACGGTGTAAATGCAAAAAAAGTATCCTCTCTCTCCTTACGGGCTCTACAGGCCGCAGCCAATAAGAAAGAAATGGAGACACTACTGTATTCCGCAGCCTAACGTCGGCATATTTGGCGGTCCATCCCACCCACATTGAGGCAGGCTGTGGATACTGACAAAAATAGCACCTTTTTTGGCTTTGTCTTGCTGGCACCACGTGTCGAAGACGCAGAAAAAAACACCTGCAGAAGAATCGCCCACACGACGAGAAGCTCAGGCAGAACGGGCTGGCCGTGGTTTGTCCAGCCGAAAAAGAGCCAAAGAGATGCGACGATAATGCTCGTATGCTCAGATGCGCGTTTGCGCCGTTGCCATTCTGGTTGGCTGTTGGTCCGTGCACTGATCATCAGATGGTCTTAGTGCCACACCAGAGATACCACTAGTGCTAACGGCCTGCCATGATTGGGCCGTGCCGTGGTAGAATATGAGGATATTGTACACTTGTCTCCACGCTATCTAATGACAAAACCAAGAACAAGGACCGCTCGCCGAAGCACAACGGCGGCCAAGCGGCGAGATAACGAGGCCCGAAAGCGTGCGTGACAGTCTCAAGAAGGGGGGGGGGGGGGAAGAGAGGAGGAGGAGGGATAATACAAGTACGTAGACGGGCTAAGCGAGCGACGGCTCTTGTCTCACAACAGTCCGGGCGTGACTTCCCAAGTCATCGAGATGGGCCGTCTGCTCATTATCGCGAAACGGGGGCCGGAAGGCGCGATCATATATGGTTGGCCCACGACGGGGCTAGGGGGGCCGGTCGTCCCTGCTGACCACGGCCGCGCTGCCCTCCGAATTTTCCAGCGACTGCAGATGCGGGCAAGAGCTCGCCCGGCTTGCCCCCTTCGTTTCTGCCGCTCTTAGCAGGAGAACGGGCCCCCCCCTGTCCCTTTTTCCATCTCGGGACAGCCCAACCTTGGCTGTAATTTAAACACAGGGGGCGAGGAAGGCACCCCTTGGCGACGCACCACCAATCTACGGAGTACGGCGTACACAGCCGCCCCCCTCTCTCTCTCCCCCCCCCCCGACTGGACAAGTCAGCTTAATCTTTAATCCGGGCGGTCTCTGTATTTCTACGGCGTTCCCCTCTTTTTATCCCGACTTCCTTTCTCTTCTTCTTCCTCACTCAAGTTTTTCACCTTGTCTCTTCAGCAGTGGCCTTTTCCCTGTTTGTCTTACGACCGTCTCGACTTTTACAGTCAGTAGTCCCCCCTTCCCTAACCCTCAAAGGCGCAACGCACCATCTGAAGCAGATTTGCCCTATTCTGCCCCCTTTTTTTTTTCGCCCCATGACAAACGGCTAACCATGACGCAGAGCACACCTAGGACTACAGTCGATCAGACAACACCGTCAAGATGGGTGGCATTCGTGAGTTGACCTATGCGCCAACGTCTGGCACGGGCCCTGCTATCACGGCCGGCCCAACTCGGCGTTGTGGGAATAGAGCTGACCAGAGCAAGCTCCAGAAGCGCTGAAGAACCTGAAGAGCAAGCTCAAGTCCATCTTCAAGAAGAAGAAGCCGGCGGAGAAGCCTGCAGAGGCTGCCCCGGCTGAGGGAGCTGCGGAGGCGCCTGCGGCCACCGAGGCGGCAGCGGAGGCTGCTCCTGCTAGTAAGTATTCCCGCCGGTAGATGGATGTGGACGATATGATGTGAAGCTGCAGTCAGCTCAGCTCAGCTGCTTTTTGCCACCAGACGCAGCGCGCTAACCGTGTCCAATTATAGCCGAAGCTGCCCCTGCGGAGACTGCTCCTGCCGCTGAGCCTGCTGCCACGCCGGCTGAGCCAGCCGCCGCTCCTGCCGAAGCTGCTGCTGGTTAGTGCTCGAGTTTTTGCCACAGGGCTGAAGTTCCCCTCTGACACAAGGTGCTAACCACTATAACTTGCAGAGCCGGCCAAGCCCACCGTGTAGGCGCAGTGAGCTGCTGTGACGAGAGCCGTGCGGGGTCAGAGGGGAGGGGAGAGGAGAGGGGCCTTTGGGGGTTGGTCAAACAGGGCATTCATCACAACACAATGAATACCACCTAATAGATAATTGGAAAGAGGAGGCGAGGAGGAGGTGCGGAGAGGAGGTAATGTTTGGGTCGCTGAAGGAGAAGGGCCGAGGCTTGCCTGCGTTCATTGAGGGTCTACTCATTTTGCTTTGTCTCTTCGTTCATGATATCCATTTTACTACACTATTTTTCTGGTGTTGAATGCAAGATACCCAAGACATGACTGAAGATCTGGGGTGATATGCCAGGGTTGCCGCTTTCCAGCTGTTATTCCGGGAAGAAGCCGCCGCCTTCAATGTCGAGCGTGTCGGCTTGCTCGGGCAGTTGAGTGGAGTCGTCGCCGTCACCGTCACCTTCTCCGTCACCATCGCCGTCACCGTCACCATCGCCGTCATCGTCGACATCCTCACCGCGGTCTCGGGCGGCCATCCGGATGCGATGGCGGATGCGCAGGCCGCGCCAAAAGAGCATCCAGGTGTGCAGGGCCCGCTGGGTGCGGCGCTCGGCCTCGGCGGCGGCCTGGGCGTCCTCGAGCGCGGCCAGCACGGTGTGCACGGCTTCCTGGTGCTCGGCGGCGACGACGGCGCCGTGCAGGACGGCGGTGCCGCGGCGGCCCTCGAAGCGGAAGCCGGTCAGGGCGGGCGCGTAGTCGACGCCGAGCACAAAGGCGGCGCGGGCGGCGCGGTCGTCGGCCACGTAGACGCCGCCGGCGGGCACCATGCTGGGCACAAAGACCTCGATGTTGCCAAACTTGTTCTTGGGCACGCGGCCGCCGACGACGGGCGGCGCCCGGTAGAGGTCGGTCTGCTCGGGCGTGAAGAGCGGCGTGCCGTTGGGCTCGGGGTGGAGGCCGCCGCCGGGGCCGGAAAAGAGAGAATTGCGGTCGTCGGGGTCGGGGCCGGGGTCGTCGTCGTCGCCGCCGCCGTCGCCGTCGCCGTCGCCGTCGCCTCGTTTAAGCGGCTTTGGCAGCCACTTGGCCGGGATCTCGTCGGGCCGCACGACACGGCCGAGGCGGTACCAGCGGTCGGCGCTGTAGGCGACGCGCACATCGCGGCGGCGGTAGATGCGCTCGAGCGGCGCCCGGCTTCCGGCGGACACGGTGCCGATGGCAGTGGCGTGGGGGACGAGCACCTCGTGGCGGCGCAGGTGGCGCGCCAGCGCATAGACGGGGTGGTTCTGGAAGTCGGACACGTTGCGCGGCATGGGCTCGCGCGCCTCCATGGCCGACAGCTCCGTGTCCTCGATCTGGTCCACGTCGTCGGCGGCGGAGTGGGAGTTGCGGCCGCGGCGGCGGCCGTAGTGCCGCAGCACGCGGCGCAACCACGAAGCGCCGGACAGGGGAGCCGGCCGTGTCCTCGTAGCCGCCGCCGCCGCCGCTGCCGGCCCGGTCGGCCCCACGATGCCGTCCACGCGCGTGCGCCTGGTCTTGGTCGTGTAGGCCTTGGCATAGCGCCGTGTGACGTCCTTGGCGCTGCCGTCGGCGGCAAAGCCGACTACATACGACATCTGGTTGCCGCGGTCCGTGGCCGGGGGCTCCAGCTTGGCCGGGCGCCATTGCGTGCCGGTGACCAGCGCATCGACGGGCTGCCACTGTTGGTGGGCCACGTCCAGCACCTCGACCCAGTACACCGGGAAGGGCGACTCGCCGTGGACCACGTGGGGAGGAGGAGGCGGTGCCGGCGGCACTCGCGGCGGCGCACGGACGGACGGGACGTGGTAGCCGGCGGCCTGGGGGTGCCCGAGACGGCGAAGGGGCGAGGGGACAGAGGACCCGGCTGCTGCTGTTTCTGCTTCTGGCGGCGCTGGTCGTGACTGGTAGATCGGGGGGATGGGCGCTGGCGGCGCTTTCTTCCTGGGCGTCCGGGCGGCGGCTGGCGCGGGCCCTTTGCTCCGCGACGGCGGCATGATGGGAGCGCCGGGCAGAAAGGCGAGCGGCTGCAGAGAACAGACGAGGCGGACTTGCAGGCCGGCGGCGCGCAGGAGGGCACAAAAGAGCTGGGCCCCGACGTCGCGCGAGCCCTGGAGAGTCCGGGCCGCGCCGATAAAGTCGTCCTTGTCCAGCGTGGACTCCATGTCGGCGGGGAGCTGATACTGGCTGGTTAGTATGCGGGGGGTGGAAGAAAGAAAAGAAGGAAAAGAAAAGAAGAAAAGAAGAAAGAAGGAAAAAAAAGACAAAAAGACAGAAAAAAGAAAAAAAGAAAGAACAAACTCACCTCTCGAAGCTGGTCTGGATCTTCGGCCCACAGCGCTCGCCTCAGGCCGCGCTCGGTAATGGCAAACTGGGCCCGGAAGAGCTTGGTGACCTGCTGGAGGCCGTTCTTGAGCGACTCCGTGCGGCCAAACTGCGACAGGCGCTCGCTGGGGTTCAGGTACTGCATCATGCGGTCCGTGAGGAGCGGACGCAGGGCCGACTGCACCTGCGGCAGCGCGCACCAGCGGTTCCGGCGGGCGGCGTGCGCCATGAGGCACATGACGTGGATCTTGTGCACGTCGACCCGGCGCGCGCGCTCGGCCCGGGTCAGCGGCTTTTTCCGCGCGCCCCTGCCGTGCCGCTGCCGTGCCAGAGCGTTGTTCTCGTGGGCTGTGAGGTTCAGTTCCAGGAACTGCGGCGGCGGCGGCGGTGCCGGCTGCGGCAACGCCTCGGCCGCGGTTCGACTCGGCAGTTTGACGTCTTCCAATACGAGCTGTTCCTCGTCGCTGTCGTCGTCGTCGTCGTCGCCGTCGTCGTCGCCGTCCTCCTCGTCGTCCTCTTCCTCGCCGCGGTCGACCGTTTGCAGGACAGGCGCGGGAATGGGAATGTCTTCAAACTCAATGTCCTCGTCGTCGTCATCATCGTCGTCGCCGCCGCCGTCGCCGTCGCCGTCGTCGTCGCCGTCGCCGTCCTTCTCCTCGGTGCCATAGCTGCGCCGGACCGGGCCGATGGCGCTCTTTTCGCCTGGCCGCTTCAAGCGTTTGGCCGGCGGAGACGAGTCTTGCCGCCGCAGCGGCTCACCCACGCCGGCTTCCGCCAGCAGCTCGCGGAACGGCGCCGGCAGGCCGGCATCGCCCCCGGCCGCCTGTCTCCTGTTCCGCTGTCGGCCGGATTCGCGCTGCTGCTGTTTCTGGGCCGTCGCCGCGCGGAGACTGACGGCATTCTTCTCGGCGCTGCGGCGGGTAGCAACCATCTTGTCGACGCAGTGTGTTGGCTGTTTGGCGGTCAGTCCATCCCGGTCGCCGCAGGCAGTCCTTCGTTGTTGAAAACACACAAAGAGGCAGTCTATATACATACGTCACTGTTTCGGCGGCGCTACGAATCTGCCACGAAAGCACGTGATGGGGGGGGCTTACAGAAGTGGTTTAGCGTCGTATTTCTCTTGGGTTCTTTAGCGTTGGGGGGCGAGGGGTGGCGTATATCGCCCTACAGCCTGGGGCATTCCTCACGGCCAAGGAAGACTGAGATTTTCTCTATTCGACACCGCCACCCATGACGCCAAAACAATGGTCAAGGACCAGAACGGGAAACGAGGCGGCAGCGGCAGCGGCGGCGGCGGCGGCGGCGGCGGCGGCGGGCCAGCGCCAGCCAAGAAACCGGCGGCCCGGCTGCCGAAAAACTGGCCGCCCAACATTGCCTACCTGACGACGCCAATCTATGCGGGCCTGGCCCCGTGGCAGCGGCAGCGCCTGCAGACGCAGCAGCCAGAGCCGGGCTCTTCAGGCGGCGGCGGCGGCGGCGGCGGCGGCCGGGCCGTGCCGTTGTCCGAGGTGCCGTCGGTGCTGCGCTTCGGGCCCAGCCCGGCGGTGGAGATCCGCACGATTACCGACCCGGCACACCCGGCGTGTGGCCAGCGCGGCCTTTTTGCGGCGCGGGACCTGAGAGCCGGCGCCTTTGTGCTGCCGTACCTGGGCGTGTACCACCGCGGCAGCGCCAAGGGCCGGACCCGGACGGCCTCCGGCGGCGGCGGCAGCGGCGGCGGCGGCGGCGGCAGCGAGGAGTCGGACTACGACCTGTGGCTGGACCGCGACGCCGACGTGGCCGTGGACGCCGCGCGCGCCGGCAACGAGGCCCGCTTTGTCAACGACTACCGCGGCACCGGCCGGCCGCGGCCCAACGCCGAGTTCCGCGAGGTCTGGGACCCGCGCCGCGGCGAGCGCGGCATGGCCGTCTTTGTGCTGCCGGCCGGCCCGCGCGCCCGCACCGGCGGCGAGCGCGGCCGCTCCCGCGGCATCGCCAAGGGCGACGAGATCCTCGTCAGCTACGGCAAGGGCTTCTGGGAGGTGCGCCAGGCCGAGAGCCGCCGCAAGGACGAGGCCGACCCGCTGGCTTCCGTGACAGACGCCCTGCAGAATTGCAGCGTGGACAAAGAGCCCGACGGCTGACGCTTTGCAAGACTGCGGCGTGGGAGTCCCGGCGGACGCCCTGCAAGAATGCGGCGTGAAACTGAACTTTACACCTCCATTTGCGTGGCCTCTGCTTTCGTCGTCTTCGAGCCGGCTGTTATAATACATGCAATCATCTCTCGTACATCTGTCATCTCTCGGCGCCTCTCACTTTTCCCACGCGCCTCTCACTTTGCCCACGGCGCCCGCGTGAGGCCCATCTGAGCCGCCGTGGTCCCGCTGCTCTGGCCGGCTCCAGCTCCGGCTCCGGCACCGGCCCCAGCTCCGGCTCCGGCGCCGGCTTCGGATCCCGCCGACGGCCTCGCTGCCTGAGGGGCCAAGGCGCCAAAACTGCTGCCACTGCTACCCCCCACCATCCTGGGTCTCGCTGTCGGCACGGCGGCCGGCGGCACGCGCGAGTAGGGAATGCCCGGCCCCGGCACCCCGGACACGCCCGGCATGTGCGTGGCCCGCGCCCACGGCGCCGCTGTCCCGGCTGTTCCGGGCTGTGTTGCTCCCGCCGCCGCCGCCGCCGGCTGATGGGCCATGTGCACCGTCTGGGCCGGCGCGTCGGCGGCCGGGTCCACGTCCCAGGAAAAGAGCGAGCCAAAGGGAAAGTGCTGCACGACGGGAAACTTGGAGAGCACCTCGGCATTGTACATCTTCATCATGCCCTTGTTGATCTTGCCCCAGCCGTCCTTGATGCCGGAAATGTCAAACAGGATGGGGCTGTGCTCCCAAAAGGGGCCCTTTTTGACGTCGTGGATGAACCCAATGGCCGAAAAGTACATGTTGAGCTCGCGCTGCACCGCAATCGTCGCCGGCTTCAGCACGTCTGCCGGCTTGGGCGCCCGCGGCGCCGACCCTTCCTGCGGGATGGGCTCCGCCGCCACCGCGCTCTGGCCGTCGCTGTTGCCGCCGCCGCCGCCGCCGCCGCCGCCGCCGCCGACGCTCAGCGGCCGTGTCAGCTGCGCCGACCCAAATATATAGGGCAGAAAAGAGTGGTCGTCCAGGCCCCAGACGCCATGCGACCCGGCCGGTTCTAGCGTGTAGGTCAGGATGAGCCGCCGGACCACGCGGAGGTACCTGGAGTGTTGTCAGCTGCGAAACGAAGCGCGCAAACAGAGACTCGACAACGAGGGAGGGGGGGCACACACGGTTCCACCACTCCCAGGACGATGCTCCGCTCCACGGCCTCGCCGTCGTCACCCTCGTCGCCGTCGGCAAAGAAGCCCAGCTTCCACAGACAGCCGAGGAAGGCGAGGAAGCTCAGCTCGTGGCCGCTGCCGTAGTCGAGCCGCTGCGCGCTGCCAAAGCTGCCCATGAAATACGCCTTGACCTCGTCCATGGCCGACGCCGGTGCGTCTGCGCCTGCGTCTGTGCCTGCGTCTGCCTCTGCCTCGGCCGCATCTCCGTCGTCGTCGCCGTCGCCGCCGTCGTCGTCGTCCGCCACAAGCTCCCGGAGCAGCCCGTCTATCCGCTCGGCCACCAGCGCGTGCCACGTGCGGAAGCTGGTGTTGCCAAACCGCCGCGGGCCCGGGTCCGGCGGCGCCTCGTCGATGAATCCAGCCAGGCGCTCAATCAGGGCCGCCAGCCGCTGCACCGACGGAGGGTCGTTGCGCGGCGTCTGCAGCGTGAACACGGTCGTCGTCGTCGCCGTGCCGCCGCCCGCGGACCGGGGCACCAGCCGCGGCAGAGCCGGCGCAGACGGAGCCGACGCCGTCTGCGTCTGCGTCTGCGCTTCCGGGATGGCCGCCAGCTGGTCGGCCGCGGCCGCGGCGATGGCCGACTGCTTGGGCGCCGAGGTCCGCGGACACAGCGCGTGGGTCAGCTGCAGGATGAATAGGCCAATGTCGCGGTAGCCCTGGGACACGAGAAAGTGTGCCACGTCGGGCCCTTCGTGAATGCGCTTGGCCGGGTGCATAAAGCGGTGCTGCTGCTGCTGCTGCTGCTTCTGTCGTCGCCGGAACGGATGGTCAATGGCAAGCCGTTCGAGCTTGGGCAGCGCCGCGATGCCTGACGGCGAGGGAGCCGCCGCCGCGGGCGACGACGCGGTAGCAGGCGCAGATGTCTGCATCGTGGTGATTAGTGCAGCCTGGTCTTGGTGTGGCTGTAAGGCTGGCAATGTCCCGCTCTTGCTCTTCTCGTCTGCCGTTTTTGTCGAGGGGTAATACATGGTGGATAACTGGTACTTCTAGTGCACTCAGCGCGCCCCACCTTTCCGCGACTGCTGTATCGACAAGGTTAGAGATCTGAGAGTATCTTATACCCCAGGTTGACAAGCAGCAAACAGTATACAAGCGTGCTCTGAAATTGTGAAATAGAGAGGGAAAAAGACTCTGCTACATCATCCAAAACCATTACTAGACTAACAAAGCTTGGCAGAGAAGATGAGCCCCTCCGACACAAGATCACCCAAATCTTCCGGCAAATTACAATTAGCAACCAATCCACCCCCTATCGACTCCCAGGTAGAAAGGAATAAAAGCAGATAAATGGCAACGGGTCAATCGAACGGGCATCCACGGCGAAAAGAAGCGAAAATAGCATAAACACGGGTGGAAGACGATTCCGGGGTATCAGGGTCGAGCAGTAGGGGGGGAAGGGAGGTTCTGTAGTGGTGAATCACGCCGCCTGCTGGATATCGGCAATGGATTTCAACATTCTGGTTGGCAAAGCCGTTAGCATGCCGCCGCCGCCGCCGCAGTATATGGCATGTATGGCCCTGTGCCAGCCCAGCATCCAGACTTACTGGGCGTTCCGTTCGCGCAACTCATCGTCGAGCTCCTGCAGTCCGCGAGCCGTTACTCGGGCCTTAGCTATCTGCAAAAAACGGGCACATGGAGGTTAGCTAGCCATTACGCTTCTCGTCGGCCTGGAATGGTGGCATTCCGCACCGAAGCTAGAGCCACAGAGGAGTGGTCTGGCTCGCTGGGCTCACCTTCCGCCGCAGCGGGAGCCCCAGACTCGGCGGCAGGCGCTGCGTCGTCATCCGGCTGGCCGGCAAAGCGACTAGCAGCCAGCCCCTTCGGAGCTTGCGCGGCCTTGGCCTGAAGAATGCACCCGTTAGCCACCGCTTTGGGGACGGGCTTGGGGACTCGGACGGCAGTGGATGGGGCCCTGACCTACCTTGGCCTCGGCCAACTCGGCATCCCGGACCTTTAGCTGCGCCAGCAGCTCCTCGACCTTGTGCGTGGCCTCTGCCGTCTTCTGGTTCTGCTCTTCGACGAGCTGCGTCATCGTGTCGTTCAGGTCGTTGTAGTCCACCTTGGCTGCCTTGGCCTTGGCATCCGCATCCAGCCGGTAGGCCTCGAACTCTTTCTGGAGCAGCTCGAGGTCCTCCTGCACAGCGCGAAGACTGTCGGATGCCGTGGCGGCCTTGGAGTTTGCTGCAAAGAGCTCGTTCTCGTGCGCCTTCTTGAGGGCCACAATTTCGGCCCTGACCGCATCCACGTCCGAGTTGTCCGTTCTCTGGTTCTTGATCGCGTCCAGGGAAGCCTCGGCCTCGTACTTTTCCATCTTGGTCTGTGCCAATTGCGCACCGATTGCGTCGCGCTCCTCATTCGCCGCTTCCAGTTCCGTGCGCGTCTCGGCCAGGGTGGCCTCCAGTTCGGCCACGCGCTTTTCCAGGCCGGCAGTGCGCTCCGAGGCCGATGCCGCCTGCACGGTCAGCTGGCCCAGCTCCTTGGAATGGGCCTCCTTCAGCGCTGCCGACTCGGACGAGCTGGCGGACTTGGCGCTCTCCAGAGCCTCCGAGTGCTGCACCAGCAGCTTTTCCAATTCGGCGCTGTGCTGGCTCTCAAGGTCGGCCTTGGCCTTCTCGATAGCAGCAGCCTGAGCAGCCGCCGCCTCCTCTTTTGCGGATGCAATCGCGAGGGCGAGGTCATCCTGCGCCTTCTTCAGCTCGGCCGCGTGATGGGCAGCCAGCGCTTCCAGCTTTGCCGCATGCTGGCTCTCGAGCTCGGTCTTGAGCTCCTCGATCTCGGCAGCCGATGCGCCGGAGCTGGCTTCTTTGACAGCGGCCAGCTCCTCTGCATGAGCAGCCCGCAGCTTCTCTGTGCTGGCGGCATGGTCACTCTCCAGGGCAGCGAGGACGGCAGCGTGGGAGGCGCGGAGGGTGTCAAGGTCGTCCGACAGAGAGGAGGAGGCCTCGATCTTCAGCGTCTCGATCTGCTTGGCATGGCTGGCCTTGAGGGCGTCAAGCTCGGCCAGGTGTACTTCCTTGGCGCTGCTGGTGGCAGAGAGTTTGGCCTGGTCGATCTCCTCGCTGTGGCTGCTGCGAAGCGCATCGAGGGTTTCCTGGTGAGAGGCAAGAAGCTGATCCAGCGCAGCCGCATGCTCGGCCTTGGCGGCGGCCAATGCCTCGGTGTAGCCTGCCTCCGCTTTGGTGTGAGAGCCGATAAGCTCGTTGTGCTTTGCCTCGAGATCGTGGAACTTCCTCTTGAAAAAGGCATCGCCCTTGAGGCTCTCAATCTCTGTCTCGTAGTCCTTGGAGATCTGCTGCAGCTCTTTCTGGTGTTTCTCCGAGGCCGCCTCGTGCTCGCTTTTGAGCTTCGCAATCGCCTGGTCCTTGGCCATGCTCTCTTCCTTGATGGCGTCCACGGCTTTCTGGAGCTCAGCAAGCGAATCCTCTGCCGCTTTCGCGGCCGTTTGCGCAGCCTCCAGCTCTGCTTGCAGTGTAGCCACAGCGGTCTCCAGCGAAGCAAGCTTCACATCCTTGGCGTCCAGCTCAGCCTTGGTGGCCTCGGCCGTTTTCTGGGCGGACTGAAGAGCGGCCGTAAGCTCCTCGACTTTGGCTTCCAGTGCCGTGACATCAGTATCACTGGCGGCGGCGCCCTTCACCTCGGTCTCCGAAGCGGCAAGACTGTCAATCTTGGCCTGCAGCTCCGCCACGGCCGCTTCGTGGCGCGCCGTGAGGCTGGAAAGAGCCTCCTCATGGGCCGTGGCCGAGGCCGATTGGCTTTCGCTCATCGCAGAGGCATGTTTCGCCTCCAGTTCGGCGATAGCAGCCTGGTGCTCCTGGGTCAGTGTAGATTTGAGGGCTTCAAGCGCAGCAGCCTGATCCTCGGCAGCACGGGCGCCAGCAGCGTCGTCCTGCTCCAGGGTCTCCAGCTTGGCAGCATGTTCGGCCCGGAGGGATTCCAGTGTCTGCTTCAGCGTTGCCACCTCGGCATCGGCGGCCTCTTTTGCAGAAAGAGCACTGGCCATCTCGGCCTTGTACTTTTCCAGCTCGGCTTCTGCGCTCTGAAGCTTGCCCTGGGCTTCGGACACCTCTGCATGCAAAGCCGCCAGGGCCTCTTCGTGCTCGGCCTTGAGACTCTCGGCAAGGTCGACCTGGTCCTTCTCTTCGAGAGCGCTCTTGTCGAGCTTGTCATTCAACATGTCGATTCTCTCCTGCGAGGAAGCGATCTGGGCCTTGAGGTCGGCCACTTCGGACTCGCTGATAACCAGCTTCTCCTTCAGGTCGTCGGCTGTTTTTTCTGCCTCTGCCGCAGCAGACACCGAGGCAGCCGATGCCGTGGCGCCGTGCATAGACGGACGCGGAGCGTGGCGAGCTGCTGGGCCAGACGTGGCGGCCACGCCGACGGTAGAGAGCCGCTTCTTGGCTTCGGCCACAAGGCCCGAGCCAGCTGGCCGGGTGGCTGCCGTCCGCGCTGCTGCTGAGCTCGCCGGCACGCCTGTGCTGGGAGTTGGCTTATGGGTGGGGGACGGGTGCGTGGGAGTAGCAGCGGAGGTCCGCGATGCCGTCGAAGTGGCGGGAGACAGGACCGGCTTCCGGGTGGTGGGGGTGGTACTGGTCGGAGAAGTGCTCGTTGTCGTCTTCCTGTCGGCAGGCTTTGCCACGGTAGACGTGCTGTGAACTGTGGACGTGCGGCGGGCACTGCTGCTGCTGGCAGACGGCCCGAGGGTCCGCTTCTTCTCGTCTTCGGACGCGGACGGCTGAGATTTGTGCGTGGCGGTCGACGAAGCCGTGGTCGGCCGCTTCATGGTTGGCACAGCGCCGGTTGCCGGGCGAGTGGGCGGCTTGCTGAGACCGCCGGCGCCGATGCTGGGGCGTGCCGTCCCCGTAGCGCCAGCCGGCTTGGCCGGGGCGCCACTCACCAAACCGGTGCGGCGGGCGGTGGTGCCATTGTTGGCAACCGAAGGGGGTCGTTTTGCAGTGGCGGCTCCGGTTGTGGCCTTGGAGGCGGCGGCCGCCTTGGGCGATGATGCCTTTGGGTTGATGTTCTCAGCGTTTGCCGCAGGCTCTGTTTCTGTAGAAGCTGATGAGGGCTCGACAGGAGACTCGGCAAGAGCGTCCACGGGGGCGGCAGCAGGGATCTCGTTCTGCTGAACGACTTCGAGAACGTCGGTATCAGCCATGATGAGAGAGGCCACACGGATGGTCTAGCTAGAAGAACGCTACAGCTGAAATGTGTGGTCTGAAGGGAAAGGAGCAGCCCGCGTTAGCCTGCGATCTCCTCGGCGCGACCTCCTCGGCGCTGCACCCCTGAAGCAAATCGAGCGGTTTCCCGGTCTCTGCTGTGCTCCCTGATCGATTGGCCCGGCTCACCTCTGAGAAGCGGTAGTATGTGAAAGGTCTGCCCTTTTGCTCTGTCGAATGCGGGTCGACAAGACAGGACAAGAGCAGCGAATTGGCAGTTGAGAAGTCTGTCGCTTTATCTGCAGCTGTCGCGTAACGGCAGGCTGCAGGAGATGAACAGCGAAAGCCAAAGAAGGAGAGGAAAGAGAGAAGAGAGAGAGAGAGAGAGAGAAGAGAAAGACGGGCTATATAGCGAGGCAATGGGCAAGAGATTAGCAGCAGACAGACACTCAGCCGTTAACGGGCGTGCGCAGAGACAAGAAGCCTTTAAAGCTGTAAAAGCTGTAAAAAAGGGGAGGGGGATGGGGGGGGGGAATGCGACGGGAAGAACGGAAGCTCTGAAGACGGAGACAACAACGCACCACCGTCTCAACCCGTATCGCACAGAAGATGGAGGGGGGGGGGGGGGGGGGGCTTACAGTTCAGGGAATGCGGGAGAGAGACCAACAAGATCGAGGTGAAGGAAGCAGCAAGGGGCCAAGCAGAGAGAGCATGCGGAAGGAACGAGAAAAACAGATGTTCCTGCTCCACTTTGGCAAATGCTCGAGGTAGTGGCAGCCCGCCCACACAGCGCAAGCAAGAGCTGTGCCTCTTTTGAAAAGCACGGGCCCTGGTCACTCGGACGCGTTTTCGGCCCCGCAGGCACACACACACACCAGCAGAATGCTCGCAGCAAAACAGGCGGTCTGAAATAGGGGGACGGCCACCAGCAATCTCCCCCCCCGGACGCTAACAGCGCGTAACGCGCTAATCCGCTTTGGCCGGCCGAGCAGCCGTGATGGAGGGCGGTTGCAGAGCATCGCATGTAAAAGATACATCATATACTGTGTATAAGACGCTCGTAGGGCCAGCTGCATGCCACAGCGTCGTATTCTGTCGCTTTGTTGCGCCCATGCGAGCAAGCCTCACCAATGGCCTCGTGACGGATCCGGGCTTTCTTTTTCTGGACTGAAGGTGTTTCGGCTCTTTTCTGGTCGAAGGTGCTTCGGCTCCAGATTGACAGCGCATGGTTGGGATGCTTCAAGGAGTTTATGCCAACGAAATACAGATCAGAATCACTGTGCCAATGTGGGTAGGGATCGGAACACTGTCGGTACCAGAGAGCAATTCAAGTGGTATATTGCGCCTGGCCGACCCGTGCCGTGACTATCCTGGGTATCTTGACGGGTATTCTCAAGCCAAGCGCCAAAGATCAAATGCTTCTACTATACTCCCAACGCACTCTCGCAAACGCCCCGGCGCCGCTACCTCTTTCTCACACAAGCCGGTAGCCGGCCCTTGTCCATAACGGCGCGGGCTCGTTTCGCTGGATGGCCAGCGTGCGTGCCGCCATCTTGATGGCCTCGGCCTGGCTCGCCAGCTCGTGCAGATTGCGTCTCAGCTTCGTCGCCAGCTTCACCAGGTCCGGCTCGCTGTTCTGCTTCAGGTGGTGGATTATGCGGCCCTGCTCCTCTGGCGTAAAGGGGCCCGTTCGCAGACCGTCGCCGCCTGGTCGTGGCGCTGCTGCAGCGGTCGTCGATGGAGCTGCTGCGGCTGATGGGGCAGTCTCCACGGCTGCTGCTGCTGCTGCTGCTGCTGCTGCTCCGGCGCTAGCTGTCCCGCGTCGTCTGTGTGGCGGGCTGATGGGGCGGCCGATCGCTGGTGTAGAAGCGACGAATATGTCGTCGTCGTCGTCGGCTATGCGGACGCTGGCGTCAACGCGCTCGCTAATCTTCTCGCCGGCGAGCTCAGCGTGGCGACTCCTTCGCAGCGGCCGCTGCTTCGGAGATCCTCTGTCCCGTTGTAGGTGCCGTGATGGTGAGGGAAATGAAGACTGGGTCAAAGCGGCATCGTCTTCTTGAATGACCACACGGGTCTCCGGCTCTTCCTCCGTGCCCACAGCTCCATCATCTTGCACGGCCGTTTCGTCGACACTGCCCAGCCAAACAGCTTGTGACTCCTGCGGCTGCGGCTCGGGTTGCGGCTCGAGTTGCGACTCGGGTTGCGGCTCGAGTTGCGGTCCAGGCTGCGGCTCAGGCTGCAGTTCAGGCTGCAGCTCGGGCTGCCACTCGATCCGCGGTTCGATTTGCGGTTCGATTCGCGGTTCGAGTTGCGATTCGAGTTGCGAATCGAGTTCTGGCGCAGACAGCCTTGATTCTTCGAGGCGTCTGTGGTGGTCGCGCGCGCGCGCGCGCTTCTGCCTGATCTGGAGTTCTATCTGATGCTTGGTGCCAATGACGCTGTCCTGGATGAGGTTGGTGAGGAACTGCAGACGCTTGCGCGCCCTCCGCTTGGAGATGAAGCTGTACTCGCCGTCTCTCTCAAACACGACGTCGGACCAGCACGAGGACGCCCTGCTCTGCCGGAGCCTGCGGTCTTCCATCTCGCTGTCGCTGGCGCTGCACGAATTGTACACGTCGCGATAGCCCAGTTCATGCGCCAGGGCCACCTCCAGGCGCGTCAGCCACGACAGGACACGGGACATGATGCCCAGGGTGGTCTTCGTCATGTGGCAGAGCTCCGTCGGGGCCAAGAACTCGCAAGAGTACGTCGTGCTGTCCGGGCGGCTGCCGCCCAGCGCAAAGACGCTTTCCAACAGCGCCGCCACTGCGGGAATCAAAAAGGCCGTCAGGTCCTCCGCCAGGAGCGCGCGGAGACGCCTTGCTCGCGCGTTGAGGGCATGCCGCACATCCTCGTCTGTCAAAGGTGGCGCCAGGTCCTTGTTGCAGATTTCTGCAATGCCCGCTTCGATGGCGTCGTAGCGAGCTTGCAGGCTCCTCTGCCGGACGCGCAGGTAGCCGTACTGCGCCAGAAACTGGAAGCTCTCCTCGTCCGGGTAGACAGGCCGCGGAACGCGTCTGAAAAAGGCCTGCAAGTCGGCCAGCCGTGCCCACAGGTCTCGGCCCCGTTGCGTCGCCGGCCCCGGGCCCGACGTCGGGTCTGCATGCAAGTCGTGAAAGAAGACCTTCCACAGGCTCTTACCGGTCCAGCCCGCGTGGCCCATCAGCCGGATAATGTCTCTCACCGACGGCTCCATCATCTCTTTTGTCTCCCGGTCTTCGTCCGTCATATGGAGACGGGGCGGCGGCCGGTCAATGTCAATGTCGCTGTCCTCCCCATGGCTTGCTGCGTCGTTGTGGTCGGGGACATGCCTGCTCCCGCGGCCAACAACGCCGTCTTGCTCGTCTTCGTCCTCGACAGCAGGCCGGAAGCCGCCGCCGCCGCCGCCATTGCCATCACCCTCCTGCCCGAGGATCGGAGAGGCCGGCCGTGGCTGTATTCTTCGTACTGCGGATAGCTCAATCTCCAGTGTATAGCTTCGGCTTTCCCGCGCAGTCGGTGATCTCGCCCGCTGTCCTCGTGCCGTGCTCGTTTCGCCGTGGGACTCGTGGGACTCGCGGGGTTTCCGTTTTAGCCGCGGCTTCCTGGCTGCCTTGATAGGGCGGACGAGGGGGGTCTCTTCGCTGGCCGCGCCCGTGTTGGCCGCGGGCGTCACGGCAGACGTAGTTTGCGGCAGCTTGCGCGGGCGCCCCCGCCTGTGTTTGGGCTTGCTTTCGGCGTTTGTCCCATTGGCAGCGGCGAGCGCCGCGGCCGCGGCCGCGGCCACGACGGCCACAGAGGCTTCTCTGGAGGGAGAGGGCAGGCTTTCGGCGTCGTCGGTTCGCTGTCTCTTCCTTGGCGGCTGTGACAAGTCGCTGTCCGGAGAGGTGTCCATGTCTGCAGCGCCGAGAATGTAGTAGTCCTCTTCACTGTCGGCAACGTGAATTGTGTCCTCCAGATGAGCCGCGGCAGGCTCCTCGGCCTCGGGTGCGGCCTCGGGAGCGGCCTCAGGTGCGGCCTCGGGTGCGGCCTCGGGTGCAGCCTCAGGTGCGGCCTCGGGAGCAGCCCCCTGGGATGCCTGGACCCGCGACTTTGCAGCGCGATGCGGTGTCCGAGACCCCTCGGACTGAGGGGACTTTAAGAGAGGCGCATTCACGCCCGACACGCCGCGGCTGGATCGCGTTTGCTTTCGCCTGGGCGCATTGTCGTCGGATTCGGTGACATCTTGCGCAACGTTTGGCCGTCGTGCAGGGTTTGTTTCTAGCCTGCTGCGAAGCCTGGCCATGGCGTTGACGTTTCTGCGATGGCATGTGTTCGTACTGTGACATGGCACTGACGTGAACTTTTTGGATGGCGCTTTGCGATCTTAGATCACGGTTGCTATGGCAGCCCACGTCAAACGGGGAAAAGCGCTTACTAAGAGAGCAACGCTCAATTTAAGGTATCATACACGTCTTCTATTTTTTTGCCAACCTGGACTTTTCTACAAGTCGTAAAAACACGCACATGGCAACAAAGAGGCCTTTCAAACAAAAAAGATCTCTCAACGAGCTCGGAGTAGACGCAGAAGCCCAGCCCGTCAGATGGCCCTCACTCGCGCCGCGGCAAACTTTGAACCGCCGCATTGCCATCACTACGAAAATTCTCGGAAATTGGTGGGCAGCGGGGACTACGGTTGCCGGGGAAGCAGCCCCAAGTACTCGTAGTCTCGCCCCCGTCTCCGTAAATCGTACGCAGCGCTACGGAGTCGGAGTATGTGCCAAGATAAGATACACAATACGAGCAGCCGCCGTACGGAGCTTCGAAGGAAGCCTCGAACGTCTCAACCTAGCGCTGTGTTAGATCGCTCTTGCCTCCCTGTTGCTGCAGCAGTGGGGCCCGGGACCTTGTAGAGAGCGGCGCCAGGGGTTGGCTGCGGCCTGTCGTAGCGCTGGAGGCACAGCTGGGCAAAGACGAAAGTGGGTCGGTTACCATGCCAACACATACAAGCCCCGATATTGTTGACATCACAGCCAGAGGGGACACCCCCGCCGTAATTATGCGCGAGTATCTTACGGTGTGTGCCTGTCATCTTGCGTGTCACCACTGCTTTGCGTAGCGCAATCCGCTGGCGCCCGAGCTCTGGCATGGCACAGTAAAAGAGACTGGAATTCCCCGTCCCGCTCGTTTTTCTCTCTCCCTCTTTTTCCCTCCTTCTCTTTCTCTTTTTTTCGCATACAATTCAGAATTCCAGACAAACGCTCCTACTGCGGCATGCTTGGTTTGCCCTCTTTCATAGAGTTGGCTTGATCATATTCACTCATTCTTCCTTCTTTGCATCTGTTCCATCGGGCAAGGTCACCACCGGCAAGTTTCATTCCTTTCCGCGAAACACAGACAACAGGCTGGAAAAACAGCCAGTCGTGATAGTCGGCCGAGGATCTCTTGACAACCCGCCCTCACTTGCCACCACCACCTTTGGCAGAGTCTCTCTCTCCCGTCGTTCCTTTGCTGATTCTTTGAGCGTCTCGCCAGCCAACGTTTGGTGCTAGACGTTGCAACCAAGAAAACCGGCCGCCGGGCCCGCATTCCTGTCAACAGGCGCAGCGACACACGGCGTCTGCATATTCATTCCTCTTCACGCCTCCGTGGAATTTTTGCAGCACCTCTTCCCGGGAGCCCGCCTCTCGCCACATGGGAGGTCTGGGATCCGGGCCATCTACATGCCAATCCTGTCCACGTTGCTGTGTTCTCCCACTGTGACGCAAAACGGAGCTTGGAAACAGGCTTCGCTTTTGCTGCCCCTCTCCTTCTGAGCGGCGCTTGCCCCCTTGTCGGCATACTCGGCCGGCATGGCGAGCGGTGGCGTTCAGGTCGGGTGGTACCGTACGTCGCGTGCCATACCTCACCTCCCCCCCCCCCCCCAAGGGCCATTTTTGGCACATATGCTAACGTCTTGCAGGATTCATACCATTTCTGGGGTACCACCATGTGTTGATGATCTTAATAGCCGTCGCAATCATCTTATTATGTACGTCTATTGGCGGCTGGCATGTCTGCTCTTCTTTTGCGCGCTCCATGGCTAACGTTCCCGCTCAGCTCTTCTCTTGGCCGGCTGCTCCTCATCCAGTCCCCTGATTCCCAACATTTTCCTCCTCTCTCTGTACTATGAGCACTATGTGGCCAAGCCGGATACGTCCCAGGTCGACTACAACGTCAATGCGGCCATTTCCAACATTGTCGGCGGCGCCCGGTTGCAGGCCCGCGTCGGCTACTTTGGCATCTGTGTCAACCCCGACGGCGGTTCATGGCTGTGCTCCAACAACGCGACGGCCTTGTCCAATGAAGTCAGCGTGGACCAGGACCCGCTGAATCTGATTTGGCTTGCCAGCCAGTTCAAGGACATGATTGTCTTTCCGTACTTGATGTGAGTCCTGCCAAGTCTCTTTATTTTGAGGATCCGTTACCCTGGAAACGAGGCTAATTGCGCCATAGAATCATTGCCATTATCTTTGCCTTTATCTGCCTCTTGCTGCTTGCCACCTTCCCGGGCTGGCACGAGGAAGAGGACAGCGACGGCTCCGAGCGGGAGGTCAAGCCGTTCCCATCGCGCTTTGTCTCGCAGATCTCGCTGGCCATTATCTTTGTGTCGGCCATTTTCATCCTGGTGTCGGTCCTGTGGCAACACACTGCCTCGGTGGCTGCCAGCGTCATTGCCCAAGACTTTGGCAACGGCTCTGTCAAGTCTGGCATCGGTACCAGTGCCATGGCCATGGGATGGTTCTCCTTCACGCTCTTGATCGTGGTGACCATTGGCTTGCTGGTGATGATTCTGAGCATCAAGGTGCTGAACCAGCTGACGGAGTAATGTGAATGAGCGGCGAGGAAGAGCGCCACGGAATTTATGTCTTTGGGAATCTACGGAACCAGTGGTTGGGGACGGATGGAGGCAAATGGGATGTGCAATCTCCCCCGACGGCGGGCTGGCTCTTCACATCACACAACGACAGAATGACGACGAGAAACACGAATGACTGGTATCTTGTAAGACACTACTACCTCTTGCATCGCAAGAGGCTCTTCGTGGAGACGGAAATCAAATTTGGGATCTGGAGGAAAATTCGTGTCACGAGCTTTCGCTGTCCGGCGGGTATCGCCACCTCGACAACTCGGGACGATTGTACATAGAACACGGCCTGCTAGCTTTGCTTTTGATTTATACGGATTTGGAATGAAATTGATTTTATGGCTTGGTCGCATTTACTCTGCGTGTGATCTTGGACTCTGACTGCCATTCGTGTAATAAATATATTCTGCTTTGCGCTAAAATTATGGGCGTGCAAGGCTGTCGTGATGGTTGCCGAAGCCATGCAGGGCAGAAACAAGACGGGCTGACTTGCTACCATGGAAGAAAGCGCCAGATCTCACGCTCACCAAGGACAATAATGTAAAGTAAATCAAGCATATTGCGACTGGTAGCATGTCCGGACCAGAACAGTGTTAGGTAGGGCAGCTCTACCCAGGGCGCAATTACGACGCCCTCGAATGGCTTACTCTAATTATATCCAAGATCGAGGGAGACATACATGCATGCAGGACTGCTATTGTTTCTCTTCTATGTGGCACGCAAAACACCAAGGGTACTTTCAACATGCAAAAATGACACCGCGACGCTGGAGTATTGTATCGACCCTCTCTAGCTACGGCCCTTTTTCTTTCCTGCCGTCCGCCATCACATCACACGCTGCGAGGCGGCTTGTGAGCCAGCCCAGGACTCGCACGCCTGCACCAAACAAGAGGTTCAGGGTCCGGTGTAGAGAAGCCGAGTAGATGGCGGCGACGTGTGGACTGGCCGGGAGTTGTGCATTGTGGTCGCAAAAGGATCACGCCTCGGATAGGCATGCCCGCCGTTCCCACAGGACGGTCGGACGCCTATGTTGGCCGCTTAAACGGATGCGCTTCCGTGTTGAGCACCCAGTCGTCGAGGCTGATAACGTCTGGCTTGGCGAACAAGAGGTAAAAGTACTTGAGCGTCTCGGCAGGCCAGAAACTCTCCATGCTGTCACCAAAAAAGCCGTCTCTGCGGTCGTCGACGGCTGTCACATCGCCCAGGGCGCTGTGGCCGGCGCTTGTTCTGGTAGCGTTGATGACCGACTGGAACATGTGCCAGCCCTTTTCCTGCCACACCGGATCGCCGGTGATGCGGTACATGTACCAAACAGACTCGATGGCCTCGGGGCTGTTGTATCGTGTTAGAGCATGGGCTTGCTTGACAAACGGCCAGATAGCACAGGCGCAGACCAGGAGGCAGCATCACAAGAACATGAAAAAGAACCTACCGGAGAATATATCGGCGATCTATCAAGGACATGAATCCTGGCGGAAGACGTTCGTTCTTGATGCGGTCCTGCACATACTCCTCGTGGGTAAGTGGAGGCCTGGGTTTGGGAGGCAGAGTCAGATCTTCAAGGGGCTGCTGCGCATCGCTTGCAGTGTCATCCGCTGCCGCGGACGAGACTGGCTCGGCTTCAGCTGAACCCACTGTGCCGCCGCCGCCATGACCGCCATGCCCAGACAAGCTGCTGAGATACGCCTCGCTTTCCAGGGACTTGATTTTCTTCTCGATAGCCACACTGTCGGCATCGTTGCTGCCAGCAGCAGGGCTGGGCAGCTCGTCAACAATCACGGAACGCTTGTTGATCAGGGCAGCCGAGCTGGCAATAGGTGCGCTTTCCGACTTGGCAGAGCTGCTGCCAGTCGTGCCGCGGCTGTCGCTACCCTCTGCTCCCACCGGCTCCGTCTCGCCCGTCGCATTTTGGTGAAGCTCTTGAAGACGCAGGATCCGGGCCTCTTCTTTTTTCCACTCCTCAAGACGCTCCCGGTACCTTTGCATCTCACCTTGGCGCCAAGCAGCGTTATGATCGAGTTTCTCGTGCCACAAGGTTTCGTTCCACGGACACGTGGTCATGTTAGCACAGGGCAGGATGGTTGAGTATTCTGGCATGATGCCCAGAGGCATGATCTCGTAGGCCCAAGCACAGCCGTCAGCCAGCCTGGCGCCAATCTCGACATCCTCGGGACGGTCAAAGATCCGGCCTGCCATGGCAAACATGCCACCCAAGAAACACGTCAGGTGAGTGACCTCGTACGAGTAGGCCAGCTTCTGATCCGTGCGATCGCGGCTTGACACCCGGGCCGAGAAGAGGAGATTGCGCGTCTCGTCCTTGATCATGGGCCGGAAAAGCAGATACTTCTTGACAGCCTCGGCGACCTTTTCGTGCATGGTCCGGTACTTGGGTACGAGACCACCAAGGAGAAGGTATTGCTTGGGGAAGTATTCGTACGTGGAGTCTTGGGAACCGCCCATGCTGAAAGATTCCGGACCGCTTCCGCCCGAAGTAAGATTTTGGGGCTCACAGTCCCAGTCCGCCAACTGCCCATCGGACTGGACGGGCTGATTGTTGTTGGGTCCTCTGTCAAGATGGTTGATACTGCCCGTAGCAGGCTGCCTGGGCGGGCGGACGGGGAAAACGCTATCGTCGATGCTCTTCCCAGCGATGCCAGACGGTGCTGTGGCAACGCTTTCTGCGCTGGAGCCCGTCCCTGCAACAACCGCCGCCGCCGGTGGAATAGCGGCACGCTTCTCGGACCTCTTGGGGAGATCGTGGAGCTCGGCCTTGTCGGGCGCACCAGGGCGCTCTGCCGGATGGACGCGAAACTCGAGGTCCGGGGCCATGGTCTTGGCCGCTGCCACCGCGCCCGCCGCCGCAGGGGCAGCAGCGGAAGGCGCTGCTGGCTGGTATCCCACTGGGTCTTCGTCCAGGTCTTGGGCCGCGGCAGCTTGGTCCTGGGCTTGCTTGCTGGCAGCAGCAAGTTGCTTCGCAGAGGCGGCGGTCCGGTTGCAGCCGGAGGCGTCGACGCGCTCCGGGAAGATGCCGGGCAAGGTGGTGCCGCGGTTCTGCCAATCCTCAAAAGCGTCTGTGATGCGGGAGATGGCGTCGTAGTACTTGTTGACGCCGGTCAGCTGGGCCAGGCGTGTAAACTCCATGGCCAGCGAGCCGAGCTCGGCTACGCCCGCGCTGCGGGAGGCATGGTGGGGTTGGGAGGCCATCTCTGGCTGCCAGCCGTAGTAGAGGACGGGCATGCGGTTGGGCGTGTCGAATACGCCCATGAGGATCTCGGCCAGCTCGACGGCCTTGTTCAGCAGGCTGGGGTAGTTGCCAGAGGCGCCACCGCTGACATCGTAGGCGGCCACGAGGCCGCCCAGATAGCGGATGACGGTCTCGAAGACGGGAATCTCGGTGCGGTAGGGCGTGGTGGTAAAGTCAATGTCCTGCACAGCCCGGTAGGCTTCGTCAAACTCGTCGTACATGCCCATGATCCACAGAGTGTCCATGCTGTCGACGAGCGTGGCGGCCCAGCCGCAGAACGGATCACGGGAGCTGTTGGAAACAGGGGTCAGCTCGTCGTGGGTCCAGGCGTAGGTGCGGTAGCCGGTAAAGGCGTGTGCCATCTCGCTGCGCACGGCGGCGAGGCGCGACTCGCGGAGCCCGCGAGCGGCGTCGGTCTCCGGCTTGAACTCGTGCTGAATCCGCGGGATCGGCTTGGGGGTTCCGGTGGGCAGCACCGCGAGCGATTCTTCGGGCACGGGGAAGTGCTCTGGCATCCTACGCCAGTGAACTGTGCTGGTGGTGGTCGAGGAGACGGTTCCCGCGGACGAGTAGACGGCGGCAGCAGCAGCGTCTGTTGCCTGGGAAGCAACCGGCGGTACGGTCACGGCCACGGGGCCACTCGCGTATTCGAGAGCCGTTTGCCTCGTAGGCTTCGGCCGGGGGACATGGGCTGGTGGCTCGACATCCTCCTCGGCGCTTGCAGCGTTTCCGTAGGAAGCACCCGAGCCGGGTGCTGTCGGGCTGGGTGCGACCGGCCTGAGCTGCTGGGGAATATTGGAGGGACTGGCGAGAGAGTCGGGCTCTTGTGGTGGTTTGTAGGCCGGCGGTGGCGGTGGCGGCGGAGGCGGCGAGGTGCCATGGTGGATGGGCGCGGGTTGGGCGTCGAGCTGAGAATTCGCAGACAACCGGTAGAGGAGAAACAGGACAATGGCAGTGCTAATGACAAAGACCCGGTATCTCTTGAAGCGAGGCATTGTCGCGTTTGTTTGGTAGGAGGGTCTTGCCCTTCTGGTGCCTCCTGGGGAAATCACGCCGCGTGTGCTATCTCAAAATGTCGTCCAGGGCCCTTTTCTCTCTCCCCCGTCTGCCAGAGACGGCAGGTAGTATGAGCCGATCACGATGAGACGCACCACGCCTCCCCCTGAATTGTGCCCTTTTCTCAAAGGTGCGTTGTTGGACAGAATGGAGCGTAAAGAGAGAAGAAATCAAAAAAAGAGGCGCCGCACAGCAGCGTTGAGTCGAGGTTGGAAGAAGCGACAGCAGGGAAGCAGATGCCGGGGGGTAGGAGAAGTGGAAACCCGGGTCGACGTCAATTTTGGATCCGCTCTGATAGCTCTGGTAGCGATGGGGCAGAGACCCTGAAAAGCGAGAAGGGGAAAAAAAAAAAAAAGACCACGTCAAGAAAAGAAATCCAAGGTTGATGGCAGCTAGGGAGAGGAGCCGGCAAGGGGAGAGAAAGCAAAAGAAGAGGGCTGTCTCCGCCCTCTCGTCGTTCGGAGCGTATGTTTTCGTCTTGGCCAAAAGGGGCAGGCTGTCTTTGTTGTCTGTGGACGCCTGAGCGTATTACCCGATGATCGTAGGGCTGACGACAGGGTGCACGAAAAGAAAAAAAGAAAAAAAAAGAGACGGCCTCTTTTGGCAGTGGATGTGAGATATCTTGGATGGAGGGGGTTCTCTCTCTCTTTTTCCCCTTTTATTGTGTGGGACGGCAGATGGCGGACGGCAGGTGCAAAGGGACAGGAGATAGATAATATCTGCGTGCGAAAGGGAGTGCGAAAAATAGAAGGAACGAAGAGAGGTAGCTGGTTCACACAGCACAGGGATAGCGTGTCAGCCACCAATGTGGGTGAGACGGGAGAGAGAAGGCAATAATGCTATGCACACAAACTTGCGAGCAGACACGAAACGCAGTTCCCTTTTCTCTGCTATCCACACGAGCAATAGTGCCAAGACCGAGGCAACAGGCCAAGACATTTCTACTTTTCCTACGGAGCAAAGACTCCGTAATATCCATAAAGCATTAGTGCCGGCAGCTTTTGGGTTGCGGGCTCCCCCGAAGAAGGGCGAGGTTGCGAGCAATAGGACACATGAAAGCAAAAGACCACACGCATGGCTTTTACCCTTTTTTTTCCCCAACGGCATTTGTGCCTCTGTATTTTACGCAGTACGAGTCGCGTGTACGATGCGTGGCACGCGCTCAGCGTTATCCGTCCTCCAAAACAGTTCCTGGCCTGGGCGGGTCTTTTACTAGTGCTGGCGCTCGTATACAAGCAGCCCCCTAAGTCTCTATTGGAATGCTAATAACTGGGGCAAAAGGGGGCCTGGAGCAGTGCTCGGGATCCACTTGGGCGAAAGCTTAAAATTCACCAGAGGGTTGCGCTGCAGCTCACGTTCTAAAGAATTTGGTAAATCGTCACTGTTCACACCAGCTCACGTTCTAAAGAATTTGGTAAATCAAAGGTCATGTCTCGTCTGTGTTCGCTTCGCTGAACCGGTTAGGAGTGGCAGAAAGGCAAGAGTAAGACAACAACAACAAAAAGCTAAACTGGTAGGTAGTTTCATGATCCTGTCCTTCTTTTCCACCTCTTCCCCCCCCTCCTTCTTGACTTAAAAGGTCCCGCGGATCTTGGCGTAGAGCGTCGAGTCGAAAAAGTTGTACGTCGGGTCCAGTTCGCAAAAGGGGTGCTGCGAGAGCAGGCGGTTTGCCGTGGGGCGCTCCGAAGGATTCCTAGCAGGTTAGAATTCGAATGAGAGAAAATAAAGACAAAATAAACAAAGACTGGACACATACACTGTGAAGCAGTCCAGCATAAAGGCAAAGGCATAGGGGCTGATGGTGGTGCGCACGTCCTCGGGAATGGGCGGCGTCTCGCCCTGGGCAATCTTGTAGATGGCGCCGACGGTCTCCTCCTGCGACCAGGGCCGGCGGCCGGCAAACATTTCCAGCACGACGCAGCCGACGGCCCAGATGTCCACCTTGGCCGAGTAGCCCTCGTCCTGCGGCCGGATGACCTCGGGCGCCATCCAGAACACGCTGCCCTGCATCGAGTTGGTGCGGTCGTTGCCGTAGATGTTGTCCGTCTTCTTGCTGATGCCAAAGTCGCTGATCTTGGCCGTTCCATCCACGTCCAGCAGGATGTTGTCCGCCTTGAGGTCGCGGTGCAGGATGCCCTCGCGGTGCAGGTACGCCAGCCCCGACAGCGTCTGCCGCGTCAGGCTCGCCACCACGGGCTCCTCAAACTTGCCGTGCCGCCGCAGGCACGAGCCGATGCTGCCACCGGAAATGTACTCGAGGAAGATGCTGATGCTGGTCTCCTTGCGCTCGCACCCCAGGTACTGCACAATGTTGATGTGGTCCAGGTGCTGCATCGTCTCAATCTCCTGGTTCAGGGACGCCATCAGCTCTCGCACCCGGTTCTTGTCGTTCTGTGCCAGCAGCTTCGGCGGCACCTCCACCTCCTTGACCGCCAAGAAGTCACCCGTCGTCGCGTTCATGCCCAGGTATACGCGACCGTACGTGCCCTTGCCGATCAGCTGACCCTTGAACCACCGGAAAGTCGTCTGCCGCTTCAGCCCGCCTGCTGCTGCGCTGCCGCTGCCGCTGCCGCCCGCGCCGCCTTCTGCGCCGCTGCCGCTGCCAGCGCCGCCGCTGCCAGCGCCGCCGCCGGGGATGTCCTGCAAAGGCGGCAGTTGCGGCACCACAATCGACCCGCGGTCCCGGTCGGGCCGCACCTGCACAATGGTGGCACCAAACATCTTGGTAGACTTGCGCCGTACGATGACGTCGGGATGGCCTCTGGGCCGCCCCGGCAGCCGCTGCTGCTGTTGTTGCTGCTGCTGCTGCTGCTGCTGCTGATGCTGCTGCGGCTGCTGCTGATACTGCTGCTGATGCTGGGAAGGCAGTTGCGGTAGCTGTGTCTGCGTGTACCGCCGGCTGGCCTCGTGTGCGCCGCGCGCCACTTCGCGGATCGACTTCATGCGCCCCAAGCCGCCCGAGCGGCGCACACTGCGGTGCACCGCGGCCGACGCGGTGGACGAGGGCCGGTCGCTCGCTTTCAGCGTGGACTCGTCCGAGCCGAGCGTGTCGTTCTCATTGTATGCGGCGGTGGCGGCGGCGGCGGCGGCGGCGGCGGAAGATGAAGAAGAAGAAGCGTTGGCATCGGCTGCCGCCGGCGCCGTCGGCGCTGCCGCAGCATGGACAGCGGATGACGCCTTTGCCGATGCGGCGTCCTCGGCTTCTGGGACTTCTGTGATGGGAGAGGGGATACTGTCCGGATCGGGGCTCTCTTCCAGCACGGGCTGGTCGACGTCTAGGTTGGGGAAGTAGTCCTCGAGGTTGTTGATAAGAGCATCGGTAGGCGGACGATTGGCCCAGACATCCCGTTCGACAAACGATTTGCGCCGGCCCAGCTCGCCGCCCGTCTGCGTCATCCACCCATCCTCGGAATCTGGCGTTTCCGACGTCTGCTTGAAGACGCTGCGGGGTACGCCGTCGCCGCTGTCGCCAGCGTCTGTGGATTGTGCGCCTTTACTGTCACCACCGACGGCGGCATCGCTAGACGTGGCCGTCGGCGAGGAAAACGCCACGCTCCGTGTCTTGCCGGCCCGTTGCGTTTTCACAGTCAGGTTCGGCCGTTTGGCGTCGCGGCCGCGGCTCTCGGCATCCCCAGCCCCTTGGACGCCTGTGCCACTGCTGCCGCCGTGATTTGCATTACTGGCGGCGCCGCCGCCGCCGCCGCCGGTGGCAGCGGCAACGGCAGCAGCAGCGGCAGCGGCAGCGGCGGCGGCTACCTCTGCCACTTCTGTCTTCGTCATGTTGTTCTTCTTGGGAGTGCTGTCTCGAGAGGCAAGAGGCACGGCAAATAGGCCGTCGTCGGAATCGTCAGAGTCGTCGTCGTTGGCCATGGAGATTGGGGTCGGCTTCCACGGTGCTTCTTCCGACAGGCCGATGCGGGGAGGTCCATCGGCGGCTTGCGTGACGCTGCCGCCGTTGCTGTTGCCCGTGGTATCGCCATGGGCATCGGCTCGGGTTTCGCCATGGGCATCGTTTCGGGCGTCGCTACGGGTATCGCCACGGGTATCACCTCGGGCATCGCTCCGGGCATCGCCTCGGTGATCACCTCGGGCATCACCTCGGGCATCACCTCGGACATCAGCTCGGACATCGTCACTTTCCATGATGCTCTGGGGCCTCAGAAATGTGTCGCCCCGTGACATGGCGTAGGCCCGGGCGCCTGGACTGCGATCGCGTCGCGAGGCAGAGCGGTGCAGCCCATGATCTTTCGCCTTGTTAGCGGCCGGGAGAACAAGCAAGTGTCCGTGGTCCGTGCCTAGAGCAGCAGCAGACTCACCTCTCACCGCAAGATCCATTCCGACATCGCCCTTCTGGCTGATGATCAGAGGCGCCGAGGCCACACGCTGTGCCTGGTGGGTGTGCGACGGATGGCCAATGCCGCCGAGGCCGCGACCGATACCAACGACGGCCGATGCGATGACGCCGACGCCGCCGCCGCTCCCATGGCCGTTCCCACTGCTACTGCCACTGCCAGCAGCAGCAGCAGCCGCCGCGGAGCCAGCAAGGGGAATGCGGCGACGGGCACCCTTTTCGGCCATTTCCTGCGGAGATTCGGTGGTGACGGGCAGCATGGGCCGCCGCGAACTGGGATAGCCCTCTAGGCTGGCCTGGGAGGAGCGGCTGGCGGCAGCGCCGCGCTTGCTAAAGGAGTTGGCCTTGAGGAGAGTGTTGGAGGGATCGCTGGGCGGCGCGGGCGCGGGGCGCTGGGGGAGCAGCTTCTCGGTGACCTTGTCTTCGAAAGGCGACAGACGCGGCTGGTCAAAGTCGACGATCCTGCCGACAATGCCCAGGGAAGGATTTTCCGACGATAGCGGAGGGCTCTCCTTCATGGCCGCTGGCTTGCGCCTGAAGAGATAGTCCTGGCCCTTGCGCTCGGTCTCAGACTTGCCATGGTGAGCTGCTGTTTCGTGGCTGGAAGACGCCGCTCCGCTAGCACTTGTGTTACCGTTGCCGTGGCCGGTGCCGTGGCCGGTGCCGTGGCCGGTGCCGTGGCCAGTGCCGTGGCCAGTGCCGTGACCGATGCCGTGACCGGTGCTGTGCCCGGTGCCGTGACCGATGCCGTGGGCAGGGCCGTGACTAGGCCCGTGGACAGGACCGGAACCGTGGCCATTGCTGTGGCCATTGCTGTGGCCGGTGCCGTGTCCGTGGGCGGGACCGCTGCTGATGCCATCGCGCGCATCGGCAGAGGCGCTGTTACGACGCGACATGGGCGGCGAAGGGCTGGACTTTCGGTGGTGGACGCCATTGAGCTGGTCGTACGTTTTCTTGTCGAGGCCGTTGCCGGCTGGGTACGCGGGCGAGGGCTGGGCATGGAGCGAGGCCAGCGCGGCGGCTTGGGGCTGGACAAAGAGCTTGAGGCTGCCGAGGCCGTCGGCCCGGAGCTTCTTGGCCGTCAGCAGGCTCGAGTCATCGAGCGGGGGGTCGTGCCTGAACTGGCCGAGCTCGGTCAGGTGCATGGCAAAGGCGGCGGCGTCATGCAGGCCCAGGTTGGCGCAGATGCGGTGGCGCAGATCGGCGGCGGTCTCGACGTCGGTCACGTCAATCATGCGGTAGTTGAAGTGGTCGGCGGTGACGAGGATGTAGTGGTGCGACGTGGGCGTCGTTCCGTACATGGACGACGAGCCGGTGCCGGGCTCGATGCTGGTAGCGAAGCTGGAGCTTGGGCGGTCAAGCGACAGGTCGCTTGCGTTGTCGGCGGTGCGGCCGCCCGTGAGAAAGGGTATCTTGTTGGTGACATTGGGGCTGGTGGGGGAGTCGAGGCCGTCAGAGGCCGGGAAGGGGGCGTCGTCCTTTGGCCTCTTCCTGCGCCAGAAGCGCACCTTGCTGTCCTTGGCGCTGTTCGGGGGGTCGGTGCCGGCGGAGCGGTCGCCGGAGTCGTGAGAGGAGGGCCGGCCGGCGCCGACGCCGGCGCCGTTGCTGCCCAGGCTGATGGCGCTGCTGGCGGCATAGGAGTTGCGGCCGGTGCAGACCATGTCGCCGATATTTAGGCCCTTGTGAAGTAGCATCTTGTTGGCCTCGGTGGGCAGGCCGGAGCCGTAGTGGGCGGCGTTGGAGGACATGGAGTCGGTGCTGTTCCACGACGCATGGCCCATGCGGGCGCTGTGCGGCGAGGACGCCGCGTTGGGCAGGGTGGCCGAGTAGGGGGGCTTGGGGCTGGCGGCCGGGCTGTCTCTTCCGTAGCTGGCGTCTGCGGTTCCGGGACTGCGGCGGTGGCTGGCGTCAATGTCCAGGTTCTTGAGGACGGTGCGGTGTTCGGCGGTGGCGTTGGCGGCCGCTTTGTCGCCAGCGGCCGAGACACCGGCCCCGCTGCCGCTGCCGCTGCCGTTGCCGCTGCCGTTGCCGTTGCCGCTGCCGTTGCCGCTGCCGTTGCCGTTGCCGTTGCCGTTGCCGCTCGCTACGCCGCTGGACGGCAAGGGTAGGTTGGCGGGCCGCGAAGCCATTACAGAGGCACGGCGGTTGGAGAAGCTGGGCCCCGGGGCACGAATCGGCGTCTGGCAAAAAGTGGTTAGTTGGCCTTATGCACCCTATTCTTTTTTCTTTTTTTTTTCTTTTTTTCTTCTTTTTCTTCTTTTTCTTCTTTTTCTTCTTTTTCGTCTTTTTCTTCTTCTTTTTCTTTTTCCCCCTCTCCCTCTCCCTCTTACTCACATTGGGCGAATCGCCAGATTCGGCGGCAGCGGCGACAGCGGCGGCAGACTCCATGCGGCCGTGGGAGCTGGTCAGCTTGGAGGCGTCGACCGGGCGGCCGCTGACGATGCTGCGAATCAGGTGGCGCATGCGGCGGCCCTCCTCGCGGTCCTTGGAAGGGTCCCATTTGGAGTCGGTGCGGTTCTCGTAGATCTGCTTCAGCATGGGGTAGACCTGCTGGTGCATGAGGCTGAAGTTGCCGCGGCCGCCGTAGGCGCTGCCCAGCTCGAGGAAGGGAGCGCCGCAGAGCTCGAGATTCTGAAAGGCATCGTGCCAGTCCTTGGGGAACTGGTTCGCCAGCAGCCAGGCCAGCACACGCTCGAGCGGCCATTGGGCGGCCAGCTCGGGCGGGATGCCGCGGTTGCTGGCCGAGCTGGCCGTCGCCGCCGTCGTCGCCGCTGCCGTCGCCGTCGCCGTCGCCGTCGCCGTCGCTGCCGCCGCCGCCGCCGCCGGGTTCGGGTTCGAGTTCGGGTTCGGGTTCGGATTGGGGTTGGAGTTGGGGTTGAGGCGGTCCCAGCTGCCGGGCTCGTCGGCTGGCGTGGCTGTCTGGCTGGTGGTCGCCGGGGCCGTAGTACCGGGGTTGGAGGCAAAGTTGGCGCCGATGGCGGTGTCGCCGCCGACATGCAACCAGGAGTGCTGCGGCGCGATGGCCGACGACGGCGTGTTGTCGTCGCTGATGCCGCTGAAGCCGGGGATGCCGACACCCTCGCCAAACGTGCGGCCGCCCTGGGGAATGTAGGTCGCCGAGACCATGTTACCGCCGACGGCGGCGGCGCCCCCGCTGGCGCTGCCGGCCATGGGGTCGTTGGCGGGCTGCAGCATGTACGTGGCCGGCATCTTGTCGCTCTGCATCGGCGGCGGAGGCGGCGGCGGAATGGACAGGGTCTGGCCGGCGCCGGCGTTCATGGCGGCGTGCAACTGGGGGTTGTATGCAACCAGAGGCTGACCGCCGCCGCCGGCCGCTACCAATGGCGGTGGCGGTGGCGGCGGGAAGCCAGAGCGTGGGTCGTATATGCGTCCCCAGGCGTTGTGCCACGGGGCGGCCTGGCCGATGGCGCTGCCGGGCGGGAGGCTCGAGGGTGGCGGCGGCACGTTTCCGGGGCCCAGCACGACGCCGGCGGCGGTGGGATATCGCGGAGGCGGCGGCGGAAGAGCCATGCCGCCGCTCAATTGCGGCACCGGTGGCGGCACCGGTGGCGGCATGGTTGGCGGAGGTGGCGGCGGTGGCGGCACCTGAAAGGGCCGCGAAGGGTCCCGGTGGCCATTTTGATACATGGTGAGGAAGGGGAGGGGGGAAGGAGAAAGAGAGGGGGGGGGTGGAAGGAGAAAGGAGAGAGAGGGGGGGGGGAAGGGGAGAGAGAGAGGAGAGAGAAAAGTGAGAGGGGAAAGAGAGAGAGAGAGAGAGAGGCAGAGGCGGGGGGGAAGGCTGAACAGGTCAAGTCCAATCGAGGCTGGACGACGATGTAGCAGCGGGAGTCAGCACAGCGCGGCGGCGGCGGAGAAACGCAGCCGGAGCGCAGTGCACAGGTGTCGGCCGGATCAGGGAGCGAACGGCATGGCTTTGCCGACGACGGGACGCGGTGGGGAAGGGGACGGGCGAGAGAGGCGGCTGAGTTCGCGGAGACTGGGCGTCAGTCAGGACGAGGCGACGAGTTTGACAGGTTGGCGAAAGCCAAAATAGTCGACGGGGCCGACCGCGATATGGGACGCTTTTGGAAGGAGGGAGAAAAGCGGGGCGCATGGGGGCCGGCAGCTGCAAGGAAAGAGCAAGCCAGCAGAGAGAGAGAGGGTCAGCGGCGGACGGCTGGAGAAGAAGAAAGGAACGAGCGAGCACAATTTACTGCGTATTAGGGAACGCTGCTGGGGCGCCCCCCAAGGGGAAAGCGTCGAAACGCAGGCTTTTCGGGCGGCAGGGACAGGGGTGCGCAGCAAGAGCTGGCTAGCGTGGCCGCTGTAACGTGGCGCAACCAATCAGGCGGCGAGGCGCGTTTTCATGCAGCCCAGTGGAAACCATCGCAGACTTTTTATCCGTAAACCGTGTGCTTGTAAGATACGAGTGCTGCAAGCTTGCGAGAATAAGCAAGATACACGGCTTACGGACGGAGGATGTTACAGAGCAAGATACATCATACACTGCAGTGCAAGCGGCGCTGAACGTCGCAGCCGGCCCTCGCGCAGCTCTTACATGATGCGTTCCATGCGAGAGAGACCTCGGAGCGCATGCACGTATCTGACGGCCACCAGCCTTCTCCCGTCCCATCGTGTTTCACAGCCCAGAGGCAGGCATTCCAGCGGCAGCGGCGCCTTGCTGCCGGGCTGCAGCTGCAAGGTCTGGCCAGTGTCTGATAGCGTGAGCGGGCGCTTCCACCGCCAGTGAGACACCATCCGCGCATGGCTAGCGCCGAAAGCTGCCGCGGGTCTGTCTTGGCGCGAGTAACGGCTTATGAGTATTTGATATCGAAAACCTGAACGCCATGCCGCCATCCGGGCAAGCCAAGAAGTCTGAGCTGCGGTGCAGCCTCCCGTCTCCTGTTTCTCTTGTCCCTCCCGTCTCCTGTTTCTCTTGTCCCTCCCGTCTCCTGTTTCTCTTGTCCCTCCCGTCTCCTGTTTCTCTCCTCGTACCATCCCCGTGCTTCCTCTCTCGTCCCCCCCCTCTCCCCTCCTCTCTCGTCCCTCTCGTCCCTCTCGTCCCTCTCGTCCCTCCCTCGTCCCTCATCCTCGTGATCCCCCCCCCCCCCCTACATCAGGCTGCACGACCCGATCCAGTTGCTCAGCTGGTCGTAGTACCCCTCCTCGCTGCTCACGCCCTCCACGTAGTTGTGGCGCCGCACCAGGCCCGTCACTTTGAGTGTCTGCGGGCCTGCCTCGTGCCACCACCGCAGCCGCTGCACCGCCACCGTCTCCTCCTCGTCCCACGCAATCTCCCACTTGCCCGAGCTGACCTCGACCAGGCTGCCCTCGCGCGGGAAGTGGTACTCGGGCAGCACAATCGTGGTCGGCACCGGCAGCAGCCTGTTGTCGTCGTCGCCACCACTGTCGCCGTCGCCTTCGCCGTCGCCGTCGCCGTCGCCGTCGCCGCTGCCGTCGCTGTCGCTGCCCTTGCCGCCGTCTGCGTATCCGAGGGCTGCCGGCGCCGCCAGTCCGCCGCCCGCCGCCGCCACCGCCTGCCGGTCCGCCGACCCCACCACCTTGATGGAAAACTCGCACCGCCGCAGGTTAAAGTTGTAGCTCTCAATCGCGCCGGCCACCACCGTCGGCGCCGGCCGCACGTACGCCTCGGCCGCGCGCAGGCCCGGCGTGCTGGTCAGCTCGGGGGCCGCGCTGGTGGGCTGCGACGAGATGGACGGCTGCGTCATCACCCGCCGGAGGTTGCCCGGGTTGACCGTCTCGTCCTCGTCCCGGTCCTGCGTCGGCGACCCCGACGGCGACCGCACGAGCTCGGGCTCCTTTGGCAGCGACGGCTGCGGCAGCGCCGCGTCGTCCACAGACACAATCGACAGGTCCTCGCCGTTCCACTGGTCCCCCCTCTCGTGGTCGTTCTGCGTGGTCAGCCTCTCTCTCTCTCTCTCTCTCTCTCTCTCTCTCTCTCTCTCTCTCTCTCTCTCTATCTCTCTCTCTCTCTCTCTCCCTCTCTCCCTCTCTCCCTCTCTCCCTCTCTCCCTCTCCCTCCCTCTCTCTCTCACACACACACACCCCCCTTATCACTCACCTCGGCCACGTACACCCACAGGGTGTAGCCCTCCAGCAGGGCGGCCTCGACGGCATAGTGGTTGGCGTCCATGGCGGCCGACTGGCTAGCATAGTCGCCCGTCTTGTAGGCGTGCTTGTCGTCCATGTCGTAGGGAATGCCAAACTCGGTCAGCACGCACGGGTGGCTGCCCATGCGGTCCAGGCCCTCCTGCCGCAGCGCCGCCAGCTGGTCGCGGAAGCAGTTGCGGATGGCCGTCTCGCCGACCTTGATGGCCAGCGCCGGGTGCAGGTAGCGCCCGCGCAGCACCCCGACCACGTCCACGTTCCAGGTGCGGTTCCACTTCTTGGTCATGAGCGTGATGCCGTCGTAAAAGTGCGGCGCGTACACCAGGCGCGCCTCGTCGTCGGCCGTGCCCCGGATGCGCGGCGGCAGCTCCATCGTCGGCCCCTGTAGCAGCAGGATGGCCTCGCGGTGGAAGCCGCGCACCAGGTCGCGGTACGGCCGGAAAAAGTCCATGAAATACGTGTCCGTGAAGCACGGGTAGTCGAGGGCCTCGCCCGTGCGCGGGTTGCGCGCAAAGTAGTCCTTGCGCAGCAGCGTGTCCGTCGCCGGATCCCACACCCCGTGCTGCGCCCACAGGCACTCGCCCAGCCGCCAGCCCGCGTCGCGCCGCCAGCCGTAGCGCGAGTCGTCGTAGTCCGCCGGCAGCCAGGCCATCTCGCCGTGCGGGTCGATCAGCGTGCGCCCCGATCGCACCGGCCCCAGCCCGCCCATCTCCCAGGTGTCGACCTCGCACGCGCGCCCGCTGCCCGTCAGCAGCGTCTGCCACGCCGTCGGGCACGTGCCCACCTTGAGCTCTTGTTTCTTGGGCACCACGCTCATGTCCTCGATGCCGATCATGCCCTTGTTCGGCTCGTTGAGGCTCTCCCAGCCCACCACCACGCTGTTCTCCAGGTCGCCCGCCTCGTGGATGCGCCGCGCCAGGTGCGCCATGGCCGCCATGAAGTGGCCCTGCAGGTAGTCCTGGATGTTCTGCCCGTCGATGATGCACTTGGGCGCAAAGTCGCGCCCCGCGAAGAACAGCGTGAACATGGTCGCCGCTGCCAGCCGGTAGTAGTTGGTCGACCAGATCATCTTGGGGAAGTTGTCCGTGTCGGGGTACGTGTTGTGCACAATCGCCGCGTCCGTCGACGAGAAGCTCTGTGGGTTCAGGCCCGCCGCATAGAGCGTCCACATGGGCGCGCCCGAGCCGCCGCAGAACCGCGACCACTGCCAAGTCAGCATGGCAGATAATAGCCAAGAAAGAAAAGAAGAAGAGAGACAGGCAGCGTACCACGTCCTGGTGGGGGTCCATGAAGACGTAGAACCCGTACTCCTTGGCCGTCCGCAGGATGGCAATGGTGTGCTGGATCCAGTCCTCGTCGTATTTGCCAGGGCCGGCCGCCTCAATGGCCTCCCACGTGAAGACGTAGCGGATCGTGTTGAAGCCCATCCGTTTTAAGCGCGAGAAGTGCAGGTGCGCATCTTGTTGCGGGAACGGCCGCTGGTGGAAGTTGACGTTGTCGCCGTCGAAAAAGTCGTCGGCCACATGTGACGGCATGCGCGGCGTGCTGGGGAGCTTGGCATCGCCGGCGACATTGATGCCGCGCAGGATCACCTGTCGTCCATAGGTATCGTGGAATCGGGTGCCCTCGATAAAAAGACGGATCGGAGCCATGGCGACCGACAGGTTTCCCCTTTGCCAGTCGAGAAGCGGCCTGATGCAAGCAAGCAGGCGGTCGGTGCTGCCCAGCAAGAAAGCGCTGGGTTGCTGTGAGATGGAAGAGAAGTTGAGGAGTTTGGGGGGGGGGGGGATGGCAAGGCGGACAAGGCGGACGAGGCGGCCTTTAACGTCGGCTCAGAGTGTCCAGATGCCGGCAAAACCTGGAAGTGCAGCGCATGGGCAATTTAGAAATAAACGAGGCAGACACCCAAAAACAGAGCCAGGCGGTTGGAAGGAAGACAGCCGATGCGTGCCAGCGCAGCGGAGATCAATCCGGTGAGGTATATGCGGGCCGCCGCCCCCGATAACGAGCTTGGACGGCAGAAAACAGTGCCCACAGTGCGGGCAGCACGTAGGCGGGTATCCACCGAGGCGTGATTGGCTGCGGCTCAACAGGCGCTTAACGCGTCGACGCGTAAAACGCAGCGCATCACCGCCGCTCAAAAAGACGAGAGAGAGAGAGAGACTGAAACCACCCAGCACTGCACGCTCGCTGTCGACTGCTTTCGGGTGCGCCATGCCTCATTCTGAGCCGGCTGAGTCGGCTGTGCCGTCTGCGCCGTCTGCGTCCTCCCCGCCTCCCCAGAACGCCGACGCCGACATGGCTGCCGAGCCGGCAGCGCCCGACGCTGACGCAAACGCTGACGCCAACGCCGCCGCCGCCGATGCTGACGCCGTCAACAGAGAGACACCCGCCGACGAGGATGTGGCCATGGCGGATGGCGGCGACGCGCCCGACGCTGCGGCCAAGATCGAGCTGGCCGAGATGGACCTGGCAGACATGTTCACCGACGACGAGGCCGACGAGGAATTCCCCAGCTCTCTGCCAGAAAAAGGCAAGGAGGGGGGGACCGCGGCAGAAGAAACCAAGGCCTTGGCTACCATGTATGTAATGCTGCACCCCCGCCGTCTTGGGCAGCTTTTGGATTGGGGGGGGCTAACACGCGGGGGGGGATTAAACCTGCAGAGGCGACGACCTGGCCATGTTGAACGCATCAGATCCCGAGGTGATGCGCAGCTTCTACCAGCGCCTGTTTCCGTGGCGGTATCTGTTCCAGTGGCTCAACCACAGCCCGACGCCGACGTCCGACTTTGCGCACCGCGAGTTTGCCTTTACGCTGCAAAACGACGCCTACCTGCGCTACCAGTCTTTTGCGACGGCGGATCTGTGTGTTTTTCCCTTTTTTTTTTTTCTCCTCCAAGCTCTCCCCCTCCTCGCAGGGCCATGCTGACGGCAAAGACTGCGCAAGGACGTGCTGCGGCTGATGCCGTCGCGGTTCGAGATCGGGCCGGTGTACACGACAAACCCGCGCGAGCGCAAGACGCTGCGCAGCGCGGGGGCCTTTAAGCCGCTGGCCAAGGAGCTGTGCTTTGACATTGACCTGACGGACTACGACGACGTGCGCACGTGCTGCGACAAGGCCAACATCTGCCGGCGCTGCTGGCAGTTTATCACCATGGCCGTGGCGGTGGTGGACGGCGCGCTGCGCGACGACTTTGGCTTCCAGCACATCCTCTGGGTCTACTCGGGGCGGCGCGGTGCGCACGCCTGGGTCTGCGACCGCAAGGCGCGCTCGCTCGACGACGCGCGGCGGCGCGCCATTGCCGGCTACCTCGAGGTGGTGCGCGGCGGCGCCGGCGGCGCCAAAAAGGTCAACCTGCGCCGGCCGCTGCACCCGCACGTCGCGCGCAGCCTGCAGCTGCTGCGCCCGCACTTCCAGGACGACGTGCTGCGCGACCAGGACCCCTGGGCCGCGCCCGAGGCCGCCGAGGCGCTGCTGCAGCGCCTGCCCGACCGCGCCCTGGCCGACGCCCTGCGCCGCAAGTGGGACGCCGCCCCCGGCCGCTCCTCCGCCGCCAAGTGGGCCGACATTGACGCCGTCGCCAAGGCCGGCGCCAGCAAGAGCCTCGACGCCAAGCTGCTGCTCGAGGCCAAGCAGGACATTGTGCTCGAGTACACCTACCCGCGCCTCGACATCGAGGTCAGCAAGAAGCTCAACCATCTGCTCAAGAGCCCCTTTGTCGTCCACCCCGGCACCGGCCGCGTCTGCGTCCCCATCGACCCCCGCCGCCCCGAGGCCTTTGACCCGCTCGGCGTGCCCACCGTCCAGAGCCTGCTGCAGGAGATTGACGCCTGGGACGCCCGCCAGGCGCCGCCGCCGCCGCCTGGCTCTCCCGCCGCCGCCAAGCCGACGCCCGACTGGGAAAAGACCAGCCTCAAGCCCTACATTGAGCAGTTCCGCTCGTTTGTGCTGGCGCTGATGCGCGACGAGAAGGATGTCCGGGTCAAGCGCGAGCGCGACGAGGCCGGCGACATGGAGTTTTAATATTAGGCGCGTTTTCGGCCGCCCTTTTCAAATCTTGTGCTGCAATACACGAATTACGTGACACGCCGCTCGTCCACTGCTGCGAGTCCGCAGCTTTTGCACATGGTTCAGGTTCATGGAGCCATCTAACCTCCCATCTTCTGCCAGTCGGCTTGGACTGGGGATATCAATTGTATTCTCAAGCCAGGGCCTCGGCGTTGCTGTCGTCGGCTTCCGATCCCCGGCCTTGGCACCGGTCGACGCTCTGCTCTTTGGCGTCGTCTTGGTCCTGGACCACCTGCTGCTGCTGCTGTTGTTGTTGTTGCTGCTGCTGCTGCTCTCCGTCTTCCTCGGCCGACTGCGGCTCCCCGGCGCGGCCGGCCTCGCGCAGCCGGCCGCCTTTCCGCTTGGGTATCACCAGATCAAAGGCCGTGGCCCAGTCGCCGGTCTCGAGCCAGTGGAGCATGATTTCCACCACGTGGTTGGTCGTCAGCACCTGCCGGCTCGCCATCACCATGTAGTCGCCAATGGGCAGCTTGGCCGTGCGGATGCCGCGCTCCTGCGCCCGCCGGTAGCACAGGCCCTTTTCTCGGTTCTTGTCCACGATGCCGCCGATGACGTAGCTCGTGTGCGGCTCGAGCCGGGTCAGCGTGTGCGGCGAGTCCGACGTCAGGTACACCACAGACGGCCGCGCCCCCCCCGCCTCTTCCGCGCGCTCTGAGCCGCCCTGCACGCCCTCCATGGCCTCCCCCGCCTCGGCGGCCCTCTCCGGCGGCTCTTGCTCTGCCGGCGCCCGCAGCGTATCGACCAGTTCGCCGCCCTGCGGGCCCTGCATCATCGCGTCCGCCTGGCGCGCCGCCGCCACAAAGTCGTCCTCGAGGAAAAAGGCGTGGTTCCAGCGCCGGTGCTGGTTGGCGAGCAGCGTCTCGTAGCGCGTGCGCATCTTGCCGTGCCACGAGCTGACAAAGAGCCGCGTGAAGCGCTCCGCTGCCTTGTTCGCCGAGTAGCAGCGCGTGATCTGGCTCGACAGCGAGATCAGCTCCGTCTCGCGCATGTACGCCTCAAAGTCGCAGTCGATGATGAGGCTGACCGGCACCAGCACGCGCTCCTTCTCCTTCTCCGCTGCCGCCCCGGTTGCTGCTGCCGCCGACGCCGCCGACGCCGCCTCTGCCGGCCTCTCGCTCTTGGCCGCCCGCTTCTGCGCCTGTCGGTCCAGCCGCTTCTCCTTGCGCTTGCGCTTGCGCTGCTCCCGTCCGTCCTCCCATTTCTGCTGCCGCTTGAGCTTCTTCAACTGGTTCTTGGTCAACTTCTCTCCGTTCTCCCCGTAGAGCTGCCGTTCCGCGTCCGTTGGCCCGGGCCCCTCCACGCCCGCGCTGGTACCGTCATACCGTCCGTTTTCTATGGCCGAGGCCGTCGCCGAAGCCGCCGCATCTTTCTCGTCCTCTTCGCCACCCGCTGTCCTCGAGCAACTCGCATTCTCGTTCTGCGGCTCCAATGGCTCGCCCGGGCCACCGTGGCTTGCGTCTGCCGTACCTTTGGGCGGCAGCAGTGCTTGTGGCGGCTCGTCTGCATCCATGGTTTGTCCCGGTGGGAAGAAATCGCCCAGCCCAGCCTCAAAAAATTTACAAGGTACCGTTGTAGCGGGGGGGGCGTTCTTGCCTCTTCGCGCTAGCGCCTCCACTCCCTCCACCCCAGACCCCGTCGCGCCTTTCGCGTTAATGGCCTTTGCTCTGACGCGTCTCCATCTCGACCAGCTGTCCTACAAGTAAGATACATCTGCACTCTGCGTCACCTGTGCTGCCAGCTCCCAGCTCCCACAAAGCCGTGTCCCTTTTGCTGTGTCAGGACTTTGCAACATAGCTTGGCAACTCGCAAATTGAATTCCCCGGTTCAGGAGCTCTACGACTACTCGCCATCATGTCTTCTCGGCCCGAACTCAAGGCAAGTTGATTCGCTTTTTTCGACACTCCCCTTTTGTAACCACTACTCTTCTAACACGATATTGCCAGGTCGACGACGAGCATGGCTTTATCCGCTTCTTCAAGTCGCTGCCAGACGTGGGCAGCGACACAATCCGCATATTCGACCGCGGAGATTGGTACACGGCTCATGGCGAAGACGCAAACTTTATCGCGCGGACGGTTTGTTTTTCTTCTTTATTTCGTGCTGCTTCCTTTGGCAGTGTGCTGATACGAGTCCTTGTCTGCTCGTGTAGGTCTACAAGACAACGTCCGTTGTGCGGCACCTCGGCCGCAACGACCACACCGGCCTCCCCTCGGTGACCATGACGGTCACCGTCTACCGCCAGTTTCTGCGAGAGGCGCTCTTCAAGCTCGGCAAGCGCATCGAGATCTGGGCCAGCTCCGGCGGCCGCATGAACTGGAAGGTGGCCAAGCAGGCCTCGCCGGGCAACCTGCAGGACGTCGAGGACGAGCTGGGCCAGTTTGACAGCGCGCCCATGATCCTCGCCGTCAAGCTCTCGGCCCGGGCCAACGAGGCCCGCTCCGTCGGCGTCTGCTTTGCCGATGCCACCGTGCGCGAGCTGGGCGTCAGCGAGTTCCTCGACAACGACCTCTACTCCAACTTTGAGGCGCTGCTCATCCAGCTGGGCGTGCGCGAGTGTGTCATGCAAATCAGCCAGTCCGACAAGGGCAAGGACCCGGAGCTCTCCAAGCTGCGCCAGATCATTGAGAACTGCGGCGTGGCCGTGGCCGAGCGCTCCGTCACCGACTTTGGCACCAAGGACATTGAGCAGGACCTGGCGCGCCTGCTCAAGGACGAGCGCGCCACCCTGGCACTGCCGCAGACTGACCTCAAGCTGGCCCTCGGCTCGGCCGCCGCGCTGATCAAGTACCTCGGCGTCCTGCACGACCCCTCCAACTTTGGCCAGTACCAGCTCTACCAGCACGACCTGTCCCAGTTCATGAAGCTGGACGCCGCCGCCGTCAAGGCGCTGAACCTGATGCCGGGCGCGCGCGACGGCGTCAAGACCATGAGCCTCTTCGGCCTGCTCAACCACTGCAAGACGCCCCTCGGCGGCCGCCTGCTGTCGCAGTGGCTCAAGCAGCCGCTCATGGACAAGGCCGAGATCGAGAAGCGCCAGCAGCTGGTCGAGGCCTTTGTCAACGACACCGAGCTGCGCCAGACCATGCAGGAAGAGCACCTGCGGTCCGTGCCGGACCTGTACCGCCTGGCCAAGCGCTTCCAGCGCAACAAGGCCACGCTCGAGGACGTCGTCCGCGCCTACCAGGTGGTCATCCGCCTGCCGGGCTTCCTGGGCACGCTCGAGGGCGTCATGGACGACGCCTACCGCGTCCCGCTGGACCAGGCCTACACCGACCGGCTGCGCACGCTCTGCGAGAGCCTGGCCAAGCTGCAGGAGATGGTCGAGACGACGGTCGACCTGGACGCGCTGGACAACCACGAGTTCATCATCAAGCCCGAGTTCGACGACAGCCTGCGCATCATCCGCAAGAAGCTCGACCGGCTGCGCCTGGACATGGACCGCCAGTTTGCCGAGGCCGCGCGCGACCTGCACCAGGAGCGCGACAAGAAGATCTTTCTCGAGAACCACAAGGTCCACGGCTGGTGCATGCGCCTGACGCGCACCGAGGCCGGCTGCATCCGCAACAACGCCCAGTACCAGGAGTGCTCGACGCAGAAAAACGGCGTCTACTTCACCACCAAGACGCTGCAGACGCTGCGCCGCGAGTTCGACCAGCTCTCGCAAAACTACAACCGCACCCAGAGCAGCCTCGTGCACGAGGTCGTCGGCGTCGCCGCCTCCTACTGCCCCGTGCTGGAGAAGCTGGCCGGCCTGCTGGGCCACCTCGACGTCATCGTGTCCCTGGCCCACTGCTCCGTGCATGCGCCCATTGCCTACGTGCGCCCGACCATTCACGCCCGTGGCGAGGGCCGCACCGTGCTGCGCGAGGCGCGCCACCCGTGCCTGGAGATGCAGGACGACGTGCAGTTCATCACCAATGACGTCACGCTCGACCGCGAGTCCTCGTCCTTTCTCATCATCACCGGGCCCAACATGGGCGGTAAGTCGACCTACATCCGCCAGATCGGCGTCATCGCCCTCATGGCCCAGATCGGCTGCTTCGTGCCGTGCGCCGAGGCCGAGCTGACGCTCTTTGACTCCATCCTGGCGCGCGTCGGCGCCAGCGACTCGCAGCTCAAGGGCGTGTCCACCTTCATGGCCGAGATGCTCGAGACGGCCAACATCCTCAAGTCCGCCACGGCCGAGTCGCTCATCATCATTGACGAGCTGGGGCGCGGCACCTCGACGTACGACGGCTTCGGCCTGGCCTGGGCCATTTCGGAGCACATTGTGCGCGAGATCGGCTGCTCCGCCATGTTTGCCACGCACTTCCACGAGCTGACCGCCCTCGCCGACAAGTACCCGCAGGTCGCCAACCTACATGTGACCGCCCACATCAGCGGGAACAGCGACGCCGCCTCGGGCAAGAACGCCGAGGAGAAGCGCGAGGTCACCCTGCTCTACAAGGTGGAGCCGGGCGTCTGCGACCAGAGCTTTGGCATCCACGTCGCCGAGCTCGTGCGCTTCCCCGACAAGGTCGTGCGCATGGCCAAGCGCAAGGCCGACGAGCTCGAGGACTTCACCTCCGCCAAGCAGGGCGACGACGCGTCCCCGGTCGCCCCGGCCGCGGCCGCCTACAGCAAGCAGGACGTTGAGGAGGGAAGCGCGCGGATCAAGGACGTGCTCGTGCAGTGGAAGGACAAGATCAAGAGCGAGGGCGGCGCCGCTGCGCTGAGCAAAAGCGAAATGGTGGCCAAGCTCAAGGAGCTGGTCGAGGCCGACGACAAGCTCTTGGCGAACCCGTTCTTCCAGTCCATCAAGACCCTCTGATAGCTCGCGGCTCTCCAGTCTTGTTGTATGTTGCTTGTTGGATTTCCTTGGGAGTTTAAATCGGGGGGACAGGCTGTTTTGTTTGGGTATATCTACAGGGAGCGTTCACGGAAATCGTCAATCATGTATCAGGAAATCATCACGGTCATCATCAATCGTGTATCAGAAAAAATGCGCCTTTAATCAGAGTGTACGGATTATCACTTCTTTTAGATTTTCATCTATGCTGTGAAACTTTGGTGCATTAGCATCATTTCTTTCACCTTTGACAAGTAGGCAGAACACGAGATGTAGACAACGTCATATCAGGAAAAAAGAACAATGTAATAGGTAAAATGTTGAAACATGTTTGCCAAAGACAAATTCATAAACAGCCTCTGAAGCTAGGGTATCATCATGATGACGGGGTAAGACCACAAAAAAAAAACAGGGCAAGTTCACATACCAGAAGAAAAAGCATGGCGTAATCGCTCCTGTCCGTCTGTCTGCTCTAGAGAGACCGACAAGAGCCCGGGCCGATGCTATCAAGAGGGTATTACCCCTTGTGGTTTGTGGTGTCGTTGTGTTGTGCCAAGCCTCGTATATACAAAAATGCAACTTGGACTGTCTTCCGCTCGTCGGAAAAGCATGTAGCTCCACACCCAAGGCCGGCTATCGCCACCGCATCACGACAGCCTTTATTCATATGGGGATTTCAAAAGTCGGTCGCCGTTCCAGTCTCCACTTCCTCACGCGTTGGGATCCGCAGACACCGTCTTGATGTCAATGCCATACTTCTCCTTGAGCCGCTGTCGACGGAGCTCCTCATAGTTTGGGGAGTGGATCACTACATTACGTTAGCTGTCATCCCTGGGCAACTTTTTTTTTTGGGGGGGGGGGGGGTTGCTTACTGCCGCCACGTCCGTCGCCCAACTCTTCAAGGGTCTCCTCCATCGGCCGCCTCCGGTTCTTGCGCAGGTACTCTTTCCGCGCAAAGCGGTCTTCCTCAGTCTCCTTTGAGTAGCCGCGCAGAGTGCCGCCGGTGTAGTCAAACCCGGCCAACACAAACGCTGTGAAGGCGCCCATGCCTAGTATCCGAGGCATCCGGCCGGCTGGAAGGGTCAAATTAGCCCACACTCGTTACGTGTCTGAGCAGACGTCCCACGACTCACAAGTTAGGCCAAACACTGATCCCGCAAGAAAGCCTGCTACACCTGTGTTGTACGCATCGTTCTTCTCCCGCAGGTTGGCCATAGCCACCCGCGAAAACTCAAAGACACCGCCGGCGGCAGCTGCCCGGTTAGCCATCGCGTTGCTAACGTGACATGACCGGTTCTCTGAATTGCATACCAAAGAGTCCGGCCGTGCCTCCCGTCCTGGTCAAGAAGCCCCATGCGCCGACATTGCGCTTCTGCAGCGAGTTCTGGATGGCAGACAGAAACAGACCGGCACCACCCACTACCGCAGTGCCTTTGACGCCCGCCTTGATGGCATCCTCCGGATGATAAACGTCGTCGCCAGACGTCATCGTGACTCCGGCGACAGTTGGTGATAGGATAGTTGGGTGTGGCGTGGAGGGGCGGCGCGTGGTACGGTGCGCGGGAGATGTCGTAGAAAAGAGAGAGAAAACGCTCGTGGGCAATTTGAGCCAGTTTTGGGCGGGTTCACGGGAATTGCTTCCTGCTGATTGGCCCGCGCTCCTTGTTCTTCCGGAGGTCACGTGATAGTTAGTCATGGTGGGGCAGCGCTGGCCCTGGTTCAACGGTCCGGCACAGCAACGCCTCCATAGCTTTCCCTCACTGGCGGCGAGGCTGCATCAGCGCGCCAAGCTCGAGCCGACAAAAGCAAATGCCCCTCCGCCCCAACGGCAAGCAAGCCGTCACCACCTCACAGACGGATGACAGGGTCGCCCGCTTTTGCCAAATTTGCCAAAATCTGCGTACGCATTCAAGCGTGGGCTTGGTAGAACGTTCATTTTGCTTTGCAATACCGTCATTATTTTTTTGGTTTCCTCATTTTCACGCCAGCGCTTTCGAATTTCGTGCTTGAGCCTCGAATTGTTCCTTCGCAGCTTTTTTGTTTCCGAGTTTCCGCCACAGCAAAGCAGCTTCCTGGGACCGGGGAATAGAGCACGTCTTGTAGGCCCCTCATCCAACAAAGAGCACGCACTTCAAGCGGACTAGCCGTGGCCCTAGTCAGGAATCTGGCATCCCCCAGTTTTGCCCCGCGACAGTAGGCAGCCAGCAAACGCTTCTGTATCAGCCTAACTGCTTCTGCTCCCGACGAAAACGGCATTCTCTTTGAGTGAGGCTTTTTCAAAGGAGGCGGCGGTGCCTTGGAAGCTACCTTGACATACATGTAAGGGTCTTGACGTCCTCACCCCCCCCCCCCCCTCCCCCTCGCTCCCATTCCCTCCCCCCCCTTCTTCCCAGCCTCTCCCGTGCTCAGGTGTGGTCTCTTTGTTACCTTGGGGTAATGTCTATCTTTTGTGCTTGATTTCCATTTGGAAGTGTTTCCCGTTCCTTAAATGGGCTTCATACTCGTGTTTTTTGCTATGCTCCTTCAAGATATAATTTCACCTAGCCCTACAACTATTGCCTTCAATCGAGTATGGTTAACAGCAAGAAGAAACGTGCTAAAAAGCGCTCTAAAACACCGCTCAGTATTCTGTATACATACTCTGATATGCTGACAGACAAATTGCCAGAAGCAATGAATCCGCCGCCGTATCTGGCTACGCGGTCACATGGCCCGGTAGCACTACCACTCATTGACGAGACGGAGCATCTGCCGCTCGACCGGCCAGGTATGTGCAATGGTCCAGCGCCGGCTTCTGAGTACCAATGCCTGGCTAACTTGGCTCTGTAGGACGCCTCGCGCCGAAATGGCTGCAGGACTTCATAGACGGTCGCCTTGCGGACTCGGCGCCTTTTGTTCTCGACGTTGGCTGTGCCAACCTGGAGTTTAGGACAGCAGCAGCTGCTGCCGTTGGAACGACAAATCAAACTCAAGGTCATTCCCAGTCTATACGGCACGAACTCTTGGTGAAGGGCCACCAAAGCAACAAGGGCGATCTCGCACGCGGCGCCGACGGCAAGGAGTGCCGAGAAGTCTACTCGTGCATCTGCCAGAACTGCCGTTACCACTTTACTTTTTACATTGAACGTGGGGAGAGCAAGTCCTGTGGCATGAACCATCAAAACTACGCGGACCCGTTTCACCATCTCGTGTTCATCCTCGCTGAAAACACGCCAGTTCCACGATCCATCAACCTAAAGTACTATCCGTACCTCGGCCGGACACAGTATGTATGCTCGGCCATTGATTGCGGCTTCAGGGTCGCTGTGGAAGCGTCTGGGCCGCGGCTCGGCCAGCATTTTCTCGACTACCTATTAGACAATGACCGCATCTGCAAGCGTCTGAAGCTTGCAATCGAGAAAGAGCCGGAACGCTTCAGCGACCTCTCCAATGTCCCAGCCAACGCGCTCTTCTATCTTTGGATATTCTTGCGTGATATTGCCGAAGGCAAGAAGGACATCACTGCCGACGGAACCGAAACGGCAAAGAAGATTGACCAGCGTAATAAGAAATTCTATATCCAGTTTGGCGACGGCCCAGAAACGTCTGAGCTTTTCCACTTTCTCGAATTCGACGAGGTCTCAGATGGCGAGAGCCGGTCATGGAAGCTCCCCTACCCCGAGATCACGCGGCCAACACGTCCCGGTTCACGGCTGGCCTTCTACCAAGATGTCAAGAGCGAGGTGGAGACCATCATCGGCAAGGACAGTCAGAGCATGAAGCCGAACACGGCCATCAGCTTCCTGACCAATGCTTTCGACATTGAAAAGTATGCGGCAGCCAAGACGCCCTACAACCAGTACAGTGGCATAGAGTCCGACTTTGACTTACTAGGTATCACGCCAGAGATGCACGAGTCCATTTTCTGGTACGCCTTTACCTGCCAACGCCAGACAGACTCGAGCAAGACATCCGCCTTCTTCGGAGCACTGCAGCGACTAGCCCGGGGGCGTGAAAACGAGGAGCTCGAAGTACGAATCCAGTCGTACGATTCGATACAAACAAAGCAACCAACCGCGTTGATACAGGAAGATGATGAGATCCGCCGGGCTACTGAACTGTCGCTTCGAGATTATCAGTCTCCGGGCATGTCTCAACTGGGCAACGACGGAGGCCTGTTATCGGCCTACGAGTACTTTGGATTTCGCACCACCCCCGCAAGCGACGATGAGCTGATGGAGAGGTTCGAGTCCTTGACAGCCTCTATCCCATCCCAACGGTCCTCTAGTCGCGAGAAGCTGCTTCTCATTGCTCGCTTGACAAACAATAAGAGCCTGCAGGACCGGGCTGTGGAAAGCATGGATCTCACCGAAGCTCTTGACTACCTTGGCGTCAAGGAAGATACCGAGGCGGAATACATTGCAAACTTTGCAGCGTTTGCGAGCAGTTCTGGCGAGAAGGACTACGTCATGGTTGCCACAGCCCTTCGCATCATTGGCAGGGCACGCAACAACGACGCCACACTGCTGCAGCCCTCTGTGCTCATAATGGCTGGGCAAGACCAGAGCTATCAGCTCGGCAATATGGCCGGCGGCGGGATGGATCTCGACGTGCCGGCGCCGTCCAACGCCCCTGCTAACCTGAACCTGCCGGTTGGCCTGCAAAACATCAGAAATACATGTTATCTCAACAGTATTCTTCAGTATATTTTTACCGTGAAGCCAATTCGCGAGATTGTTCTCGACTGGGAAAAGTACGGGCTGGAAAATACGGAAGAAAACCTGGAGGGCCGCCGCATCGACCCTGGATCGACGCGTCTGGAAAAGGGAGAAGCCTTTGCCGGCCAGCAGTGTGAGTGATTTCTTCCATGCCCCGTGCCATCTGTTGGTATGCTCTTGAAAGGGAGGAACACGGCTGACTCTTGTTTCATCAGTTGTCGTGCAGCTAAGCATGCTGTTCTCCGAACTACTAAGCAGCCACGCAGCTGCAGCAAAACCACCGCAAAGGCTTGCCCTTGCCGCGCTGAAAAACTCCAAGCAGCTCGAGACAGACGGGGCCAAGATCTTGGCCCAGGCCGTTCCCTTTGGCCCCAACATGGACACAGCCAGCACGGGCAAAGAGTCACCAGCGCCCCCCTTGCCTGTTCGTCATGCACCACCGCCACCTGTTCCACCTCGTGCGGCGCAGTCAACAAAGGTCCATGTGACTTCTGTACCCGAGCTAGACAACACGGACGCCTCTAGTACGATGAGTTCGCAGACGCTGGTCAACCATGTCGAAGAAGGATGGCAGGCAGTGGACCCCCCGGTCAGCGAGGGTGATCTGGGCGGCGCTATGCAAGGCGTCTCGGTTGAGGGTGGAGGGGAAGGCACCGATGAGCCCCCACCGTACACGGCTGTGGACCCGGGCCCCTCCTTGATCGACCTGGGGGACGATGTCAAGATGGAAGATCCCGTTGCCGAGCCGAACACCAGCACTGTGACGGAGACGGAACAGGGCGACATCAAGATTGTGTTCGACCCGCCGCCGACGGAGCCTATCGCGGTAGAGCCGACGGTGGAAGAGAAGATTGCGCGTGCGCTCAACGACAGCAGCGTCACCGGCACGGACCAGCAGGATGTCGAGGAGGTGATGGGCAACATTATCAGCCACTTGCGTGCGGCTGTCAAGGCAACGGGGGAAGACGAAGAGACGGGCGCGCAGCGGGACCCCGTAACGGATACGTTTTTCTGGACGAGCGCAACGTACAACCGGTCGAACGGGGCCGAAAATTACAACCGCCAGGTGTCGCCCAACCGGTGGGTCACCGCATACCCGGACGAGGGCGGCAACGTGATCAGCTTGCTGCAGGCACTGGACAGTAGCTTCCAGCGTGAATTTATCACGCAGGGTACGACCCGGTACGAGCGGTTCACGTCGATCCTCAAGCTGCCGCCGATTCTACACGTTCACATACAGCGCACGACGCGAGACGGCGGCAAGAACAACACAGGCATCACTATTCCAGACGTCCTGTACCTGGATCGCTTCATGGACAGCCCGGTCGACTCGGATCTATTCAAGAGACGGCGCCGGGCATGGAACTTGCAGGAGAGACTGCGCTCTCTGAAAGGACCTAATGGCGAGCCACCCACGCTTACCTTTAGCACAGAAGGGCTTGTGAGTGCAGCCTACTACACGACAGAAGTGATGGACGCCTACCTGGCCAAGGCCGGCCCCCCGGGGGGTGGAGGAGGCAGCGAGGACGCACCTATGGGGGGCACCAGCGCTGCAGCCAGCCCAGAGCTGATCTCGACGGCCAAGGATGATGGAGACTATGTCATCATCAGCGACGACATCAAGGCCATCATGGACGAGCATGGTGTGTCTATTCTACCAGAGGAGGCAGGCGGTGCGGCTACCTCTGCCAGCAGCAGCAGCAGCAGCAGCAGCAGCAGCGGCAGCAGCGAAGGCAAGGGTAAGGGCATTGCGCAGCCTGTTGACGCGAACACGAGCACGAGCACAGCCAGCAGCTTGCTCGACACCCCGATGACAGCGCGGGAGATTGGAGAGGCGTGGGATCTCGAGGCATCAAACACGGGCCAACAGCTCATGATCAGCCGACCGGATCTGGCAGAGACCCTCAAGGGCGAGCTCGAAGACATTTTCGGGGACCTGAAGGACCACAAATACCTGCTGCACGCGGTCATCTGCCATGCCGGGCAGACGGGCAAATCGGGACACTACTGGGTGTGGGTGTTTGACTTTGAACGGAGCCTGTGGCGGAAGTACAACGACAGCGAGGTGACAGAAGAGCCCGACGCGGGCAAGGTGATGGAGCAGCTGTCCAAGGGCGAGCCGTACTATCTGGCCTACGTGCGGGCGGAGGACGTGGACCGCATGGTCAACATCCCGGCCCGGCAGCCTGCCCTGGGAGCGGAGGAGGAAGCGGCCACGGAAGCGGAAGCGGCCACGGCAGCGGCAGCGGCAGCGGCAGCGGCAGCGACAGCACTGCCAGCGACAGCACTGCCAGCATTGTCTTCTTCCGACACGTCTTCTTACTCGTCCACATCGACCGAGCTGTCTTCCATCGTGACGCCGACGCCGTTGGCTCCAGCACCGCTTGCGCGCCATCAGCAGCAGCAGCACCATCAGCAGCGCTTGCTGGAGTCCGTGACGGAGCTGGACGAGGGCAGCAGCAGCAACACCGCCGACACAACACAACAAGCGACAAAGTACCTAAACTTTGGATCGTAGACGGGCTGGACTGGGGGGGGGTGTGAGTGCACTGGCCGCACGGCATTGTTTCCTATTCATCATTTCCAAAAAGTGCTGGTGTATAGATATGGGTTTGGCGGTTCAGGATTGATGATTGCGAGCCGCTGTCTTGTTCGACATGTCCGAGACCACTTGACGTTTTAACGGCTGTTGCTGGTAGGGGCATGCTTCTTCGGCTGTGCCACTTTGGCCGGCGCTCCCGGACCCTGGTTGCCCATGCGATTCGTGCAGAATGGCATCCCTGGAGGCCAAGTCGCAATTCGCCCGAGCAAGATAACAAGATAGATACGGAGCACGCAAGTCACGTAGGCAGAGAAAGGGCAAAAGCACCACCCCCAGAGAGCTGCGCAATAGATGCGTTAGCGCCTTGCGTTAGCGCGGCACCGCATAATCTGGACCTTCCGGGCGGGTCGCAGCTCGAAAAACTGCTGCTGCGTGCGCGCCATCAGCTCATCAGACCACTTTGGCCAACACCACACCACGGCCCACGTCCTTCTCGACCTGCCCAAAATCTGCCCAAAATTGGGCGTCGACATTGCACTTGGGCCTTTTCCAGCGCTTGCAAAGGGCATCAAACCGCCCTTGTGTCTGCCCCATGGTGTTTCTTCGGCCACTTGCAAAAACAGGTGACATGCAAAAGGTGATGCGAGCACCCGACCGACGGTGCTAGCTCCCTGCAAGACCCAGGCGCCGTTCTCCGCCGTTTCTTACCCAGCCTCTCTGTCCCCATTCCTGCCAGCAAGCACAGCTGCCGGGACAGAGGAGCAGCAGGTAGGGCTCTCCCGCCGTCAATACACGGCCAGCATATGGAAGGCTGGGCGCCCGCACAAGGAATTGGGCGGGTGTATTGCGTAGTCGTACCGTACTCCGTACGCCTTGCCGGCCCCACACCACACACCCCTGCACCATAGCATCCCGCCAAGACCCACTTAAACCACAACCGTTCTTGCCATCCAAAGAGCATGATCTTTAGTTTTGACACTCGTGCTAGGCTCCCTGCGTGGGGATGGAGCCTCGGGCTGTGTGTGGTGTGTGTGTGTGTGTGTGTGTCTCTCTCTTGACTCGCTGCCAAGACCGTTTGACCAGTGTCGGCCACCGGCCGGTTCCTGTCGCCTCTCCCGGAGGGAGGGGGGGGCCAACGTCCGGTCTTACCATGAGCCGATGATGGCATCTAGACATCAGCTTGGATCCGCTCAGCAGGAAGCTGCCGCCCGCCATGAAGAAAATGCCTCTGAAGCTCCTGCGTATTGCGGCAAGTCGGTCTCTCTCGTATTCGCTCGCGCCGTCCAAGTTTTGGGCTCGGCCGCTCCTTCTTGGACTGTCTGCTGCCTTTGGCCGGAACCATTCGCCACTTAGTTCCGCTCCCTGTACGAGGAAGGAGCTTCCCCTCTTCCCCTCTTCCCTTTTGTGTGACAACTATATAAGCTGTCTGCCCGCACACACTTCTCCCGTCTCTCCCTTCCTTTTGTATTCTCATCCTCTTTCCGAGTCGTCCCTAGTACTCACAACTTGTGGCGTCTGCCTTGAACGTGACGTCACGACACCCCGCCCTTGCTCTCCTGCTCTCCTGCTCCCTGGGCTCCTGGTGCACAGAGCTTACAAGACCAATATGTGAGCTTCATCCTCCCAAGCCCGCAACAGCTTCATCCTCCCAACCCGCAACAGCTTCATCCTCCCAAGCCCGGCTTTGAAGCCAATGCTGATCAAATTGCCATCTTTTAGAGCACCCCCCTACCCCTACCCTCCCCCTCCATCATTGACCTAGATTCGGCCTCTTTGACTCAAGATGGTGGAAGAACTCACGGTCGACATTGCGGCCATCCGGCCGTTTGGCCCAGCTCGGTCTACCGTGACTGGCAATCCGCTGAGCGACGAGGAAATCAAGCAGTATGACGACTTCTTCTCCGCCAGTCTCTATCTGTCGCTCGGCATGATCTACCTGCGCAGCAATCCCCTTTTGCGCGAGCCCCTCAATGTCAGCCACATCAAGGCCCGCCAGCTCGGCCACTTTGGCTCTGCGCCAGGCCAGATCTTCACCTACATGCACTTCAATCGTCTCATCAAGAAGTACGATCTGGACGGCCTTTTCGTGTCGGGGCCGGGCCACGGCGCGCCGGCGGTTCTGTCGCAGGCCTACCTTGAGGGCACCTACTCCGAGGTCTACTCGGACAAGTCAGAGGACGAGGAAGGCCTGCAGAGGTTCTTCAAGCAGTTTTCCTTCCCCGGTGGCATCGGCTCCCACGCCACGCCCGAGACGCCCGGAAGCATCCACGAGGGTGGCGAGCTGGGCTACTCCATCTCCCACGCCTTTGGCACCGTCTTTGACCACCCCAACCTGATCACCGTCACCATGGTCGGCGATGGCGAGTCCGAGACCGGCCCGCTGGCCACATCGTGGCACGGCAACAAGTTTCTCAACCCCATTACCGACGGCGCTGTCCTGCCAGTCCTGCACCTCAACGGCTACAAGATCAACAACCCCACGCTGCTCGCGCGCATCAGCCACGAGGAGCTCGAGAGCCTGTTCCTGGGCTACGGCTACCAGCCGTACTTTGTCGAGGGCGACGAGACCAAGTCGATGCACCAGGCCATGGCGGCCACGCTGGAGAAGTGTGTCGTGGATATCCGCGCCATCCAGAAAGAGGCTCGCGAGTCTGGCGTGCCCAAGCGCCCCCGCTGGCCCATGATCATCCTCCGCACGCCCAAGGGGTGGACCGGCCCGCGCAAGCTGGGCGACCACTACCTCGAGGGCTTCTGGCGTTCCCACCAGGTTCCCATTACCGATGTGCGCGAGAACCCGAAGCACCTGGAGATCCTGGAGAAGTGGATGCGCAGCTACGAGCCGGAGCGGCTGTTCAAGGACGGCCGTATCAGCCCCGAGCTCAAGGCGGCGATCTGCCCTACCGGCAACCGCCGCATGAGCGCCAACCCCGTCGCCAATGGCGGCGCGATCAAGAAGCCGCTCAGGATGCCCGACTTCCGCGACTACGCCCTCAAGGTGGACAAGCCCGGTGTCACCTTTGACGGCAGCATGACAAACGTCGCTGGCTTTTTGCGCGACGTCATTGCAAAGAACCCGGACAACTTCCGCCTGTTCGGCCCCGACGAGACCGAGTCGAACAAGCTGGGCCGTGTGTACGAGGCCGGCAAAAAGGTGTGGATGGGCGGCTACTTCCCCGAGGACGCGGACGGCGGCAACCTGTCCCCGGCCGGCCGCGTGATGGAGATTTTGTCGGAGCACACGTGCGAAGGCTGGCTCGAGGGCTACATCCTCAGCGGCCGCCACGGCCTGCTGAACAGCTACGAACCCTTTATCCACATTATCGACTCCATGGTGAACCAGCACTGCAAATGGATTGAGAAGTGTCTCGAGGTGGAGTGGCGCGCCAAGGTCGCCTCGCTCAACATCCTGCTGACCGCCGTCGTCTGGCGCCAAGACCACAACGGCTTCACGCACCAGGACCCCGGCTTCCTCGACGTGGTCGCCAACAAGAGCCCGGAAGTGGTCCGCATCTACCTGCCGCCCGACGGCAACTGCCTCCTGTCTGTCATGGACCACTGCCTGCGCTCCAACAACTATGTGAACGTGATCGTCGCGGACAAGCAGGAGCACCTGCAGTACCTGAGCATGGAGGCGGCCCAGGAGCACTGCACCAAGGGAATCGGCATCTGGCCCCAGTTCAGCACCGACGCCGGCGAAGAGCCCGACCTGGTCATGGCCTCGTGCGGCGACGTCAGCACGCACGAATCGCTCGCTGCCATTGACCTGCTGCTGCACTACTTCCCCGACCTCAAGATCCGCTGCGTCAACGTGGTCGACCTGTTCAAGCTCATCAGCCACGTTGACCATCCCCATGGCCTGACCGACAGGGAATACGTGTCGTACTTTACCGACAACAAGCCCATCATATTCAACTTCCATTCGTACCCGTGGCTGGTGCACCGCCTGACCTACAAGCGGCCCGGCAGCCACAACATCCACGTCCGTGGCTACAAGGAGAAGGGCAACATCGACACGCCCCTGGAGCTGGCCATTCGCAACCAGACGGACCGCTTCAGCTTGGCTATGGATGCCATTGACCGCATTCCGCACCTGAAGAACAAGGGGGCCGCAGCCCGCCAGGAGCTCCTCAACACCCAGATCAAGGCTCGCAACGAGGCCTTTGAGAACGGCATTGACCCTGCTTTCCTGAACAAGTGGACCTGGTCCCGAAACACGGGCTTGTGGAATAAGACTGTGGCGAAACTCGCTTGAGCGAGGCAGCCTGGAGAAGGTTGGAGTGTATTGGAAATGTTTCGAGTTTAGTCTCTACAATGGGCAATGTTTCGAGTTTAGTCTCTACAATGGGCTTCAATAAAGCTGGTTTGACGCTTTTGATGATTTTGTATTTTGCCACATTTTGCCCAAGTAGAAACTTGTCTTCCCGCCTTGAACTTGATGCCATTGAACACGGAAATTTTAAGACGGGTCCTCTTTGAAACGGACCTCTTTGAACACGGACAACATCGAACACGGACCTCATTAAACACGGAAAGAGTCTTGGATGAGCTGGACACACTTCACGGCAAAAGCAGTCTTGTAATAGTCAACTATAATTATACACTGCTCCCAGAAAGCTGTCTGTTCTCTTGTGTATACAACTCGCCAAAGGGGCATATATCTTCTATCATTGCTGCGGGTGCAGGACCAGGGTGAACCAACGTCATATCGTGAACGGGCTCCAGCCCCAGTCCGATCCAGTTCCCAAACCCTTTCATTGCCCCCCACCCTCTACAAAGTAAAAAAAAAAGGAAACAAAAAACATGACAGAACAATGGTATGAATCAATCCATAGACCCAGTGACAAATTCCCAGCAGTGAGACCTTTTTTGGAGCAATAAGCGTAGACGTTTTGTAGAGGGGAAAAAAAAACAGTAGGTGAAAAGCGGTTTTTGAGAAAAGAAGAGGTGACAAAACAGGACGAATCAAAAAGTTCCTCTCGTGATTATGCCAGAGACAGACAGAGGGAGGGGAAGATGAAAGCAGAGCCAAATATACAAGGTATTCTCTTTGTAAAAGACTGAAGGAGCCGTGGAGCAAGTCGGGGGAGGGAAAAAAAAAAAGGACAAGACAAGAACAGGTACAAATAAAAAAGACAACGCAAACAAAAGCATCCACTCCGTTAGCCATTCCATGCTCACGTATAAGCTAGAAAGAAAAAACCAGGGGGAATAAATAAAACGCAACTCCGTCTCGCTCTCCTCTTACCCTTCCCCCCCGAGCCTGTTCGTAATCCCTCTCACCGTTTGCCTTTCCGGATAGTAGATATATAAAATGCACACACGAGAAAAAAAAGAGGGGAAAAAATGGGAAAAAATGGGAAAAAATGGAAAAGGGGAAAAGGGGAAAAGGCGGCAGCTGGAAAAAAAAAAGGGTCGGCCAAGGCAGTGGCCCAGGCATGGTGTTACGGCCTCTCGATGCTCTCGGGGCTCATCAGCCCGCCCGCCTCGTCCTTGTCGTCTGTCTGGCTGGCGCCGGCCTGGCTCTGTGTGCTCTCGATGCGGTCCATGTCCGCGGCGCCGGCGCTGTCTGCTGGCGGCAAATGGTGGGGCCCGGTGCCGTTGGCGAGCAGAGGGCCCGAGGCGGAGGATGTGCGCCTGTTGATGCTGCCGGGCGGCGGCGGCGGCAGGCTCGGGATAGCGCCCGTCTTGAGTTTCTTGGCTGGCGACGTCTTTTCGCCATGGGCCGTGGCGCCCGCACCGTTCAGGCTGCCGTTGCTGATGTTGCTGCCGTTGCTGCCGTTGGCCGCGCCGGCTCCGCGTGCGGCCGCAGCCAGCTCGGCCGCCGCGGCGGCCATCTCTCGCTTCTTGCGCTTGGCCAGCGCGATCTGCTCCTTGGGCGGCCGCTTCTGCGGCGAGACAATCTTGCCGGTGGCGCCGAGACGTGGCCGTGGCCGCCTCTGCTTGATGGGCAGGTCCTCGTCTTCGACCAGCGGCTGGTCGCCGTTGGCATGCAGCTTGGCCAGGAAAAAGTTCTTGACCAGCCCGATCTCGTCGCCAATGTTGGCCGTCGTGACCGGGGCCAGCGGCGGCAGCGGCTCAAACAGCGTCTCGGACGTGTCGCCGATGGGCTCGTCGACGGCGTGCTGGTTGCGGACGCGGCTCTGCAGCAGGTGCAGCGGCACGCTCAGAATGTCCAGGCCCAGCTCCCGGTCCAGGCCCAGGGCCTTGAAGCCGAAAAAGTCCTCGCCGAGCTCCTCGGCAAAGTCGCCGCCCACAAACTGCTCGCTGCCGTCGTTGAACGAGTCCGAGCCGCCGTCCTGCAGCGCTGGCCGCAAGAGGTCGCTGAGGTGCGTCTTCATGCGGTCGTGCATGCTGGTCAGTTTGGAGCCCAGCCGCTCCACGTCGTCCCGCGCGTACGAGTCCAGCGACTCCACATCGTGGCCGTTCTCGTACAGCGTGTGCAGGACCACCTCCTCGGGCGTGTAGCGCGGCTGGAACCGGGCGCCTCGCTCGGCCCAGGCGCCCGATGCCTCCTTGCGCTCGGCCTCGTTGTAGACGTTAAAGGTGTGGCACACCTTCATAAAGTAGTCGGCGGCAATGTCTGTCATGGCATCCATCGCAGACGGCTGCAGCTCCTCGAAGCCGGCATGGAAGAAAATCTTGGCCACGGACCGCTGGAGGGCGGCCCTGCAGGTCTCTTTGGCCATAAAGGGACCGTCGCCCGAGACAAAGTGCGGCTCGATATCGGCCTCGTGGAACGGCTCTGGGTCGTACCGCTGGAACTGGTTTTGGTACAGCTTTATGCTGTCAGCGTCATGAACAAGACATCGTACAAGGGGGGAGAAGGAAGAAGGGAGGGGGAGGAGGGGCACACACCTGTGTCTGCACCTGCATCTGCTTGACGACGCCAATCTTGGTACAGAGCTTGCGGGTTTCCTGCATCTGGCGTATGTTGGCGTCGAAGCGCTTGGCCAGCCGGCTGGGCGGCGACACGAACAGGCCTGCGGGCAGCAGACGGAGAAACTCTGCGTTCTGGTCGACGACCTGGCCGTTGTCGTCCTCGATCCACTGCAGCCGCGCCGGGATGTCGGGCACAATGGTCTCGGGCTCGTAGTAGTCGGGAATGGCCTTTTCGACCTCGTCCTCCATGCCCTCGGCCAGCGTGATCTCGGCCGTCTTGGAGCCGTCCTGGCCCGAAGCCGTGGTGGCGGCGGCGGCCGCCGACGACGACGGCAACAGCGACGATGCCGACGACGAAGACGCGGCCAGGGCATGCTGTGCCGACGTGCCCATGATGCCCATGGCCTCGGCCTGCTTGACGCCTCTCAGATAGCGCCGCATGCCGAGCTTGTTGCGCAGCAGAGCAGGCTCGTCGACGTTGAGCTTGTTGTCTTTGAAAAGGTCGTAGCGGCGCTTGGCCAGCAGCGCGCGGTCCTTCTTGGTCACCTGCTTCCAGATCTGGTACTCCTCGTCCTCGTAGGCCTGCTCGGCGGCCTCGTTCAGCGCCCGGTCCAGCGCCATGCCGTTGAGCGAGGGCCCGTCAATGTCCATGGCATCGGCGTTGCTGGCCATGCCGGACACGTGCCCGTTGGCGCCGCCTCCGGGGGTCATCGACCCGCCCCCGACAAAGGCGCCCACCGGGGGCGTGCCGAAGCCGGTGCTGCCGTCGCCAAACTCTGACCCTTCGCGGCCGGCCTTGCCTAGCAGCCCGTTCAGCTGCAGGACCGGCTTCTGGTCCACGCTCGGCGTCCCTTCCTTCTGGTCCGCCGCGGAAGAAGACGCGGCCGTGGACGCGGTGGCGGTGGCGGCGGCGGCGGTGGCGGCGGCAGCGGCGGCGCTGCGGGACTTGGTGCCCACGCCCTTGGTTCCGGTTTTGCGGCCACGGGACGACATTATGGGCTCGTCGTCGCTGTCGTCGTCGTCGGCGCCGTCGCCGCCGTTCTGCTTGCGGCGCTCCTCGGCCTCGACTTCGGCTCGCGAGCGGATGGTCAGGTCCGGGATCAGCGGGATCAGCTTCTCGGCCTCCTTGCGCATGCCCGAGGCCATGCGGCGCAGCGGGTGACTCGCTTCGCGGTTGTACTTGAAGCAGTTGTCCCACACGAGGTTCAGGTCGGCCACGAACTCGGCCTTGGACTTGTACTGCAGGCCCTTGAGTTTCTTGGTCATGGTGCCCAGGTCCATCGGCTGCTTGACGTAAATGTGATAGTCGGGCGCCTCCCGCTTGTTGACGCGCTGCAGGAACGGCGTGGAGTACTCGGTGTGCGCCTTGAGCTCGCTGAGCACCTTTTCCAGCGCTTCATACAGCTCTTCCTGGCCCACGTTTTCCTCGCTGGCCCACTTGCTCCGGTTCTTGCGCACCTCGTTGATGAGCGCGCGCAGCTCCGAGTCGGACGCCTTGACCTGGCTGCGCTTCATGTCGATGCGTGCAATCAGGTGCTTCAGGGTCAGGCTGGAGGCGCCCAGGTTGGCGCTGCTGAGCGTTCCTTGGCTCTCGCCGCCGGCCGCCCCGCCCGTCGAGGTGGTGCCGTTCTTGTCCATCTCGGCCTGGATCTGCTTCTCCGACTCCTCCAGCTGCTGTTGGTCCAGCATGGCTGTCCGGTCGTTTTCCAGCGTGTAGAAGAGCGTGTGGAAGTTCCGCCGGGCCGCCTCCTCGGTGGCATTGCGGGCTTCCTCGAGCTCTTTGCGTGCGTCTTCCGACGTCTTGGCAGACGTTTTCGGCGACTGTCGTCGTTGTTGTTGCTGTTGTTGCTGTTGTTGCTGTTGTAATGATGATGCTGAGTAGTGTGATGCCATGGTCGCGCTGTCCGTGTGCGCCAGCTGGGCGGGATGTTTCTCGGGCGAGCCGACGGAGTGCACCGGGGAGCTGCCAGACTTGGAGGGCGACAGCAATTGGCGAGGGACGGCCGCACCACCGGCTCCGAAGGCAGAGACGGCGATGCCGGCCGCTGTCTCTGCGCCCCGGGCGTCGTCGTTGCCGGCAGCCCCCGGCTTGCCGCTGCCGCCGGAAGCATCTTGTTGGGCAAGGGCGTCGCCGCCGCTGTCGCCGTCGCCGTCGCCGGCACCGTCGCCATCCTCGTCGTCTTCGTCGTCATAGTCGTCCTCGTTGATGGCGCGCTTCGCTTTCTTTAGTGGCGGCTCGCATATAGGGGTGTGGTCGGTCGTGGGGGGCGGGAGGTGGGCGGAGTGGCGGGCGCGTGGAGGGTGCAGCAGCGCGCGGATGGCTTCGTAGTTGTAGCTGCCGTCGTCGGAAAACAGCAGGGCCACGCGTGCCTCGCTCTTGCGATAGAGCTCGGCCAGGGCGCCGCGTCGAATGTCTCCCTCGCCGTCGGTGGATGCCTCAGGCATCAAGGACGCAAAACTACCAGCATGGTCTGCGCCGGCCACGGGGGTCTGCGTGCGCGCAGGCGTGCCGCTGGCCACGGAAAACATGGCGGAGGGCAGACGGCAGCCGGTGCGAGGCCGGTTGTGGATGGAAAGGCGATGTGGGCAATGGTTTCGCAGCCGCAAAGGAGTCGTGGGACAATTTTCCAAAGAGAGAGTGGACGCTGCATCACCAATGCGACAAAAGGGGAGAGAGAGATGATGGCGTCGCGTCCTCGAGGGCGCCCAGGTCGGATGGGGGGCCTAAAAGACCATAGAAATGAAGCGGATCATCTGCATAGATGGCAGGCTCTTTTTTGCGCGAAAAGACGTTGTTTTGGGCGAGCCCCGATAGATCGCAAGAGCTCGCTTTTTGTCGTCGTTTCTTAGGGTGAGGTTGACAGAGACGCTGCCCGCTGAGTGAGGAGCCAGTTTTCCCTGCTTTGCGCCAGCAACTGATCGATCCCCCGCCCGCCATGCAGTAGTGCAGGTCGCCGGTACCTTGGCCGCGCCCGCCTACGCGAAACAAAACGCCTACAGGTGCGTGCTTTTCGACGCACAATGGCCATGTTCTTCACACCACCATGGCAATGCCTACCTCGAGCGCTTTCCTACGTGTTGGGCTCAATTGCGCAGCAAACAAAACCAATCCTGCTGCTGAGTCGACGGTATCTGGTACTTCGCTCTCGTCCAGAAGCCGAGTCCACGTGACGACCGGCATCCGCTATTTGTAGGGCGACGCCAGGGTTATTGTGCACAGGCAGCCCCGGGCGCTGAGCGGCGCGAAAACGCCTGCTGTAAACTAGCGCTATCAACACGCAGAAGCTCGTCTTGCGCTTCGCGCCATCCAGAACGCAGCTGTGAAGCGATGCAAAGATGCTGCTACCTGCTGCTACCTTTGCGGCGTCGTGACGTGCCGTGGCACTCGGCGCAACTCTCTCGGTCGTGGGAGGCCGTCTAAATAGGATGCATCAATGCATTCTCCGTAAGATACTTGCCATTGGACATGTCTCAGGTGCCTCTACTACAAGGCTGTCAGCGTCTTTTTTTTTAACAGCCTGATATGCACGGTGCCGTTGAACGGTGCTCTTGCTGCGCACTGTGCCAGGCCCGCTATTCGTATTACGTAGTTTTGCGCAGCTGCCCAGCATAGCCCAGCAGCATCCAATGTGCCTCTCACGGTCTCACCACTTCGGCTCCTCGGAAGCTTCGCCAGCCTCTTCTTTGCACCGAGCACACTCTTTGCTGCCAACCAGCTTTCCCCAGCCAAGATCTCTCTCGTCTCCGCCATTTGCCGCATGTCCCGGCCACAGTGCCAGCCGCATTTAGTGTCATCGTGACGTGAACAAACTCTTAGCGGCGCATCTCCGCGGCAGCCAACGGAAGCCCTCCCTTCTACAGGGGACCGTTTTATACAAGGGCCAATATGAGAATACGCCTGCCCTTTGCAGGTGCGTTGCGTCTCTCTTCCTCGGCCTGGTGGACCCCAGCTCCTCCCCAGCTCCCCCCCCCCCCCAGCTCCCCTCAGCCCCCCCCCCCTCCGGCTGACCCTGGACAGGCGTCTTTGTCGTGCTGCTGCTCCTCGCCGGCTATGCCGGGCTGAGCTCGCTGCAGCTCAACGGCGTGATCAACGACAAGCTGCTGCACCTGCTGACGTTTTTCCTGCTGACCGTGGTGTTCTACTGGGTCATCGACACGAACCGGCGGCGCACGGTCAACATGGCGCTGGTGGTGTGCACCTTTGGCCTTGGCGTCGGCTCGGAGCTGCTGCAGGCGGCGCTGCCAAACAACGGGCGCTTCTTTGACAGCTACGACATCCTGGCCAACCTGGTGGGCAGCCTGCTGGGTCTGGGCCTGTGCTCGTGGTACCACAGGCGCATGCTCGAGCGCAAGCGCCACCGCCGGTACTCGGTCGTCGCGGGCGAGGAGGCCGTCGCGGACAGGCTCGACGAGGAGGAGGGGGGCGCCGGCGGCCTGGGCGCGCACGATCTGGAGCTCAGCGAGGGCGTCGCTGCCGGCGCTCTCGGTGCCGCCGCCACAGCGCCTGCGTCCGCGTCCGCGCCCGCGCCCGCTGCCGGGGCCGGTGCCGCCGCTATCCCGGCGCCCGCAGCCGCCAAGGCGCCGGGCCCGCGAGCCCGCACGCTCGAGGAAGAAGTCGACAACTGGGACGAGAACGCCGAGGACCCCTGGGAGGAGGACGACGAGGACGCCGGCGGCGACAGAACAAAGGGCAAAAAGGTCGCCAACGGCGACGGCAGCGAGGCGAAGAAGCGGACAGACTAGGCGGGAACGGTCTGGTATTTTTTTGGTTTTTTTTGGACGCGGCGTGCCCTGCGTACCCGGCCACGGCTCATGCTTTTGGCAGGAAAACGAGCGCGCGGGGGAGGGGAAGCCGCTTGACCGCTGCCTTTATATCTTGCGTCCCTCGGACAACGTGGCACGGCCTACGTCCATGTCACGGTATGTGCTTATGGCTTTTTTTGTCTTCCTTGCTGCTTTGGCGCGTGCCATGCTTTGTTGTTTTTATTTGTTGTTACGCCGTCGTTTCTTTTTGGATCATGATATAGGAATGAAAAAAAAATAAAAAATAAAAAGATGCATGAACTCGAGCGCAAGGTCGAAAAGGTATGCCGACGGCTCACAGCCCAAATGTCTCATTGTGCCACCACACAATCCGGCCCATGTTGACCCAGCGGCCGACGTTGGCCCGCAGTTGGCGCGCCATCTCCTCGGGGCCGCACACGAGGACGGCCACGCGGTCCTCCTTGCCCTGGCGGAACACATTGTCCACAATGCGTTGCAGATCCGGCCGTTGCCGGCTGCTGCCGTCGGGCACGGCGAAGCGACTGGTGCTCTGCTGGTGCTGGTGCTTGTGGCGGTGCATCGTGCTCAGCTCGACATCCGCCCCGGCCGGCCCGGCCGCCGCCAGACTGTCGTCTCCGGTCAGAAAGAGGTGCACGTTGCTGTCGTCCAGGAAGCTGCTGTGGCCGGCGTCCTGGCTGGCCACAGCGGCCCAGGCGGCGTCACCGGCGCTGCGGACGGCCCAGACCAGGTCCGCTTTGAGGCCCGGGTTGTCGTGCGAGAGGGCGCGGAAGATGGGCACGGCAAAGGTGGCGCCGACGCCGCCAGCCACCACGAGGACGCGGTCAAAGTTGCGCGCTGAGAGCTCGGGGAAGTGGGCTGCCGTGCCGTAGGGGCCCTCGAGGTTGATGGACAGCCGGGCGCCGGCCTCCTCTCCCGTCTTGTCGTCGTCGTCGTCGTCGTCGTCGCCGCCGTTTCTCCCCTTGGCGTGCCGTGACAGTGCCGCCGTCATGGGGCCCTTTTGCGTGCGGACCACCAGCGTGAGCTGTCGCGTGTGCTCGTCGACAGAAGCAATGGTAAAGGGGTTGAACATGAATTCAAAGAGCAGGTACGACGGCGAGAGCAGGCTAGACGACGGCCGCGCGGCCGGTGGCAGGCTCACGTAGACGTGGCAGCCGGGGTGTCGGCTGAAGAGGCTCAGCTTCGCCGGGGGAATGGACGCCGACAGCCTGACCAGGTCGGTGCCGGGAATGGCCTCGACGGTGGCCTCGGCGGTGACGGTGCGGATCTTGCGCGCGGCGAGGTCGGCCAGCAGCATCAGCAGCGCGCCAGCCATGTAGCCGACGGCCGGGCGGGCATGGTACAGGATGAGCGCCGGCACGGCAAAGGCCACCGCGACGTGGGTGATGAAGAAGACGCGGTAGGAGAAGCGGCGGACAACGGCCACGGACGTGCCGGACAGGAGCGAGAAGCAGATAAAGGCGATGAGGCCAACCAGGGGGACGGGCCGCCGCAGGCGTGGCAGCACGCCGCCGTTGCGGTAGAAGAAGTTGAGGTAGAAGGCCGTGTGCAGGCCGAAGAGGCTGTACACGATGGCGCCCAGCACGCGGTGCCAGCGGTTCAGCTGCTCGTGCGACGACCGGAACGCCCAGACGAGCGGGCTGACGTACTTGAGCGCCAGGAGGTAGTGCATGGGGATCTGCGAGGCGGCCACGATGCCAAACCTCTTGGTCAGATGCATGTAGTCTAACCGAAAGTCAGCGAATAAAAGAAGAAAAAAAAAAGGGACAAGGGCACGTACCGCGCCCGGTCTCGCGGACACAGAGCACCAGCAACAAGGCCATCCACGCCGTCCCGGCCGCCCACTGGTCGCGCTGGCCCAACGACTGCCCCAGGACGACGACGTCGTCTGCCAGCCACCACCGCACGCGCCGCACGGCGCGGGCCCAGGCGCCGCGGGCCGCCAGCCGCCGTGACTTGAGGATCGGCGAGTCCGGGACCGCGCTGTCCGGCAGCGCATCGTAGGCTCCGCCGGCCCCGCCGCGGAGCCGCGCCCTCACCCGGCCGCCCACCCACCACGCCGCGCGGCCGGCGAGCGCGATGGCGCCCGGCAGCAGCGCCAGGATAAAGGCATAGAGGCCGTAGCGGTCCAGCACCAGCCGCCGTGCTGCCACCTCCTCGTTCGTCAGGTTGAGAAACTTGTACGGCCAGCCCATCGTGGTGGAAGTGGCAACGGCAACGGCAATGGCAGCGGCAACGGCAACGGCAAAACGCTGTTTGAGATCCGCCGTCGTTGTAGTGGGGGGCGGGCGGAAAACGGGCCTTCCCCTCCTCAAGCGGGCACCTCGTAAACCGTGCTCGTTCTCGCTATTTTCCAGCTCTGTGTTTGCCAACGCCTCCGAGAGAAACACTGCCTTTTTGCATGTTTTAATGTGGTGAATATCCGCAATACAGCCGCGGAACACAACAGAGAAAGAGTAGGACTGACTAGCGCCGACAGTTTGCCGAGACCGTCTTGATTGGCCAGAGCTATCTGTAGGTGCACTGCGCCTTCCCGACGCCATGAAGCTGTATACTTTTACGTACACAAACACTTGTGCACAAACACTTGTACATAAACCTGTATACTGTATGTACATATTATGCACGCCTAGCAGCCATACACAGTCAACCCCCTACACTCAACTGCTATCCCGGGCCGACGCCGAGCTCTCCTGCTGCTGCTGCTCCCAGGCGCGGTGGCAGGCCGTCCTCATTATCTTTCGGGGCGCCATCCGGCCTGTCAGAAGCTCAAACGCCTCAATGGCCATCTCGCTGACAACCTCGAGCCCGTCGACGACAGTCCAGGGCGGCGATCCGGCGTTGCGAAAGGCCCGCATCTGCGAAACCAGCGGCGTTACCCGCGGCTCGTAGGCAAGCTGTATCTGCGTCAGCGTCTCCCATTGTCTCCGAAAGCTCTCGCCCGCAGCATTGCGGAAAGCAGCAGCACTTACCTCGACAATGACGCCGCCCGTCGGGCTGCCTAGCCACTCCTGCGGCATCTCAAAGTCGGCCGCGGTGCTGCCGTCGGTGTTGGTCGCCGGCACGCAGGACAGCACAATGGTCGGCATCTGGTACTCGGCCGGCCAGGGGTCGGCAACCGAGCTCAGAACCTGGCATATCGGGCCAGGAACACGGCTGCCGCCGGGCGCGTTGGCTCCGGGGAGGCCCTGGCCCTGCGCCCATGCGCTGAAATGCCCGGCCACCTCGAGAGCGCGCATGCGCGTCCGGTTGTAGATGAAAATGTGGCGGCAGCCCAGCTGGATGAGCGCATAGATGGCGGCGCGCGCCATGCCGCCGGCGCCGACCACCAACGCCACCGTTCGCGACGGCTGCACAAAGTTGCGAGGGCTGATGGCCCGCTGCAGGCACCGGAAAATGGAGCTCCAGTCGGTGTTGTCGCCGTAAAACTGGCTGCAGGGCCCCGACTTGTTGCGTGAGTTGACGTGGTCCAGCACCGAGTTGTTCTGCCCGCGCAGCGGCAGGATCACATTGACCGCGCCCAGGGCTGCCGCATGTGGGCTTTTGAGCTTGAGCTGCGGCAGGATGGCCACTTTGAACGGCGCCGCCAGTGTGGCGCCGCCAAAGCTGCTGTTGCCCGGGCTGTCGGGGCTCAGGAACAACTGGTTCAGGTCGTCTAGCGTCGAGCACTGGGCGGCCTCAAACGTGTGCGGCATAAGGTGAAACGACAGGGCCGCCCGGTGGATGGCTGGTGTGATGGAGTAGCCGATATTGGCCCCGATGGTGTAAAAGTGAAGTGGGTGCAGGTCTCCCAACCGGAAGAGCACCTTCATGGCCTCCGGGGCCGAAGTCACGGTTGCCAGGTGGTCACGCCCTGTCCGTGCAAGGCCATGCTTGACCGGGTTGAGGATACGGTCCTGCAGGGGCGCAGACGCCCCGAGGAGGGAGTAATCGTACGCCACAAGTGGTGGCCTCGGTTTGGGCACCGCCCGCTCGACGAGCGCTCGAAACTCGGCCAGCTGCCAGAGGGTATCCCGCTGCACGGAGAACCGTACCATACGCACCACATCGCAACCCAGTGCCATGGCCGTCTCGTAGTTGCGCAGATGCACTTCGTCCGTCCATACCGGGGCCCCAAACCCCGTGTACCAGATGTTGCCAATCACCCTGGTCCGCCCACGCTCAGCTAGGATCCGCGCCACCAACGCTGGGCTCCGCTGCAAGTCTAGGCTGATGTATTCGACGTTGAGGCGAAGTCCCAGCTGCAGCAGCTCCGTATCCATGCGGTCGCGCTCTTCCAACGGCCGCGCCCGTTCTTCCCGCGGCTTCTCCTCCACGTGGAAGATTATGGGCAGAGCCAATGTGCGCCGTATGAGCGCAACCTGGCGCGCAATGACGGTGAACATGTCATCCGGCCAGTGATCAATAATCAGCTCCACACAGTCGCCGCCGGCCTCGAGGTCTTCCCACTCCAGGTCCATGTCCATCAGGTAGGACAGTCGCAAGCGCAGCGCGTACGAGTAGGCGCGGAGCTCCGGAGGCACCGCATTGATGGAAAAGGGGCTCTCGCAAGACTGCCGCCGCCAGGTCTGGCCCAGCAGCAGATCCAGGTATCGGGAAAAGTCTTCCTTGGCGTGAAAGAGCCGTGATGGGCTGTCATTGCGCTGTCCCCCCCCGGGACTGCCTTTCTCGCTGCATTCGCCGCCGGTTAGGCTGCCAGCAGCTGCGGCGACCAGCGACGAGTAGTTGCTGTTTCCGTCGTACAGGTTGTAGTACTCAAAGTTGGAGCATTGGCGATGGCTCAGGTCCGCCTGCAGCAGTTGATCGGCGACTGTGCTGTCCAGGAAGGGCAAGATCCGCTCGGGCTCGCGGTGGACGTAAATCACAGGGTGTCTCTCGCAATAGTCGACCAGGGCGCGCTGTGCGTCGTCGGTGAGGCTGCTCATGCCACACTCTATGATGCAGCGCTGGCTGTTGACCGCCAGCATTCTCCGAAACACCTCGGCGTTGAGCTGCGCAAACGCCTCTTGGCCGTACATCACGACATACTGGCTGCGTGTCATGCCCGTTGCCTGCTTGAAGTAGTGATCTTCCGTCACAAGCCGCCGCCGTAAATGCAGGGCGCCAATGAACCCGAGAGACCGCTTTCCAGCGCCACGACTGCCGACAAGCACAATGGAAGCATCGGGGTCGAACGAGCGCCGGCTTGTTGGCGGAAGCTCAGTGGCGGCCATTTCCACCGCAACAGCTTCTGCTCTTGCTGTTTTTGTTGTCAGCGCCGTCGTCGTCGTCGCCATGGTCAGGGCAGCCAAAGAGGCGAATCATCCAAAGGCAACAGGCCACACTCTCTTCTTTGCCCCGGATTAGAGGAAAGCTCTGGCGTCGCTTTTCTGCTACAAAGCACCAGCGGCCATTCGCGTCAAGGTTTATACTGAGTCAAAGGACGTCGATGGACGGCCCAGTCTCATCTTCTGTTTGCTCGCTGGTAGTCAGTCCTTTTTGAGGTGGTTTCTGAGCCGGGTTTTTATGCTGCAATACATTGCTTTCTTGCTCTTGGCATCAAGCTACTGAGCTTCGTCGCCATAAGCCGCTCGACTTGGAGTGGGGGGGGGAGAGGGCCGCTATGTATGTATTTCCTTGCTTTGTAGGCCGGGGTGATTAACGCGACCTCTTTCTTTGCAATGAGTTTGGCCGTTCTCCTTGGCTTTTAAAGGGTAGCCTTAGTCGGCGGCATCACGAAAATCCGCTCGTCAAAGGCATCGCATAGCAGTAGCCTGGAGCGCCGGTCGCACTTGCCGGGCTGTCTACGGGGTAAATTAAAGAGGGGCAGTCCTTGGTAGCTGAGTACTGGCCAATAGGAGCGCAATCGGGTATTATGTGGGGCAACCCGCTATCCGAAGATTGAACGAAACGGCACTCCAAGAGTAAAGATAATCAACCTCGAGGGAGCGACAGACGCCGCCGGACGCGGAAGTCAACTTTGCCGGCTAGCGAATCAAGAGCTCCAACGCAACTGTCGGAAACAACGGCTGACGGCTTCACCCTACCAACGCAATTGTCAGAAACAACGGCTAAAGGCTTCACTTCTAACGAGACACGGACCGTCGCGGCGCCCGTCTCTGTCCGCTCTGCTACCCTTTGCGGCTCCGCTCTGCTCCAACGCCTATGCTCTCCCTTCGCTACCTCGCACCTTTCTATACATCCTCCAGGACGCGGCGGAGGGGGGGCCCGTGGGCGACGTCAGCTGCCTGTCTAGCTACTGGATCTTGGTCCAGACTTGACAGGCCGGCTCCAGAAAGTGTCCTCTGAGGATGGCCATGGACCGGCACAACGCCTCGACGGTGGCAGAGGAGCAAGAGGTGGCCGCTGCGCGCATGTCTCCTTCTAACCCTCGGAAGAGGAAGAAGAGCTCCAGAGCGTACGTTGCCGGATTGGCCGACAGCCCCTTTTGTTGATAACCTTATCTGAAACCCCTGCCCTGACCGCTTCTAGATGCGACTTTTGCCACGTCAACCACCAGCCTTGCGATGTAGGCCTCCTCGTTGGTTTTTTTGTTACTCCCTTGCGCGTTGCCATGTTTTCAATGAGCAAGACTAACGCCGCCACGTAGAATGCAAAACCGCGGTGCAGCTACTGTGAGCGGCATGGCAAGTCGTGTCTCTACTTGAGGCCCCAGAAGAAGCGAGGGCCGGCCCAGGGCTACCGGACTGCTCTTCACTCTATGCGAGAAAGTGCCGCCGCATGGGGTGCAGCTCTGAGCCTGATCCCGAGCTTGGCCCCGGTCATCGAGGGCTACCTCAACAAAGCCGAGGGCCAACGCCTCATCAAGGCCATCAAGGACCCTCAGCAGCAGGAGTTTTTTATACAAGCCTGGCAGCAGAGCTCACTGTTCAAATCCTTCTTCGGCGAGGATGCGATTCTGGACCGGGGTGGCGGGACGGATGCTGGCGACAGAGAAGAGAGCCTAGGCAAAGCCGATGACTATGCAACAGACGTAGCAGACGTCCTTGCGGCAACAATGGCGTCGAATTTATCTAGCGCCGCCGTTGATGATCAAGCCCCGGAGCCTGTATCGCTCTTGAACGAGGCAATGCCGCCGAGAATGGACTCTCCGCTTCTCTCACAACAGGAGATGCTCACGGCCGGCTATCCGTTCGCTCAGGGCGTGAACCTTTACGTGCCGACGCCTTCGCCCTCACAGGGCAGCAGCAAACTGTCCCGCAAATACAACACGGCCGATACTGGCCTGGCGCCCGTCTCCATGTCGGACATTCTGGCACGAGACGCAGAACGATCGTACGTGGCACGATGCTGGCTTGTGGAAGGGAAAAGCGTACTGATTCTTCCAGCTCCAACAACTTTTACCAAACTCTGGGCTCGCTGGGGTTTGCCTCCAACGAAACTGTAAACGACTTTCTTGCCATCAGCTACAACCCAGATCCTATCGACACATCCGCAGATTTAGACCCCTCACTCGGCTCCGAAATGGACCAAAAGGCGTACTACGAGCTTCTCATGGGCAAACAGTTCACCTGAGGCCATCCGGCAGCACTTTATCCTGGCACACACAGACTTGGGCCACCGAGCTGTGTTGCACTCTGCCAGTTGGAGCAGAACAGCAGTAAACCCGTGGCCCAGAGGTCGACATCGGCGAGTTTTCTAGAAAAGACACAACGTTGCGCCGTCACATTGTGAAAGACAACGCCTCAATAATGAGCCTCCAGATTGGCGCCACGAAGAGGTGTGAGAATACGACCCGTCCCTCGCTCAGGGCCCCGATCTCTGAACACGATGCCGCGAGAGGGCTGCGAGCCTGTTCAAGGCGCCCCTCTGCGCAGCCAGCGACTTGGCTGTGCCCAGCAGAAAAAAGGGGGGAATATAAAGAGCGCATACCCATGCCTCCAGCATCCAATAGATAGATACAACCCATTTATCGATTGGATAAACTCAAGAGAAATATATACAAGTTAAACTAGGTCCTTTCCGGTGTCGGCCCTCTTAATTTGCTTGTAAAATCATTCCTAGCAAGTATGAGTCATTCTCAGTGGCCGTGTCCGCCGTTAAATGGATGACACGGCACGATCTTCCTGGAGTCAGTTTGTCCGTCAATGCACACAAAAAAAACATTTATACCATGGCCGACCACCACAGACTTATCAGCTCCGGCTCTCCCTTTGAGGCCCAGATTGGCTACTCGCGCGCAGTCGTATCTGACGAGTGGGTTTTTGTCTCCGGCTGCACAGGGTAGGGAAATGCATCTCTCCTCTCTTCCATTCTGTCGCCTCTCAAATCACTGAAGCTGCGGGATTCTCTCCAGATACGACTATGCCACGGGCGAGCTCAAGTCCGGCGTTGTTGCCCAGGCCGACCAGGCGCTGCAAAACGTAGCAGCGGCACTTGCCCAGGTCGGCGACAGCAACGACTATGAGCCTACAGCTATGGCGGATGTCGTCCGCGTGCGCTACATCTTGCCAGATCGCGCCCTGTTCGCCGCCACTTGGCCCGTTTTGCAGCGCTGGCTTGGCGGACCGGGCGGCGCCCGGCCTGCGGCCACCATGATTCAGGCTGGCCTCATGGAAGAGGCGATGCTGATTGAAATCGAGGTGACAGCGAGGCGGAGGCGGAAGAGCGCCGCAAGGGACCTGTAGAATGTCTCGGGATATCTCGTTCCGTACGTTAACCGGCAGCCTGTGCGGGTAAGAAGGAGATGCTCTACACATTGTTCAGCTTTGCGCAAGATAGACTAGATTACAGAGCATCCACAGTTTTCATAATACTAAGTACCGTGTATCAAGTGCAACGGGATTCAGTAGTCTATTCACCATAACGTATGATATAAGTAGCGCAGAAGGCAAAATCTATGTCTTTGTTTATCCTTTTCCATGACCAAGCCAATTTCTATGCCATTTTTAGAAAACAAACGCGTGATGAGGTTGCCAAAATGACCAGAATAATCATCCACCGCACCCATCGATATGCGACTGCTCGTCATGATTCGCAGTTGCGTCGTAGCTAGAGGAAATAGGCCATAATGGTGCCACCGAGGAACGCGGCCGCCATAGTAATGAAACTGGAGACCCCTAAAAGGGCCATTCCGCTGATCCCATGCCCAGAAGTGCATCCGCCGGCGACGCGAGAGCCCACCGACATGGCGAATCCTCCCAGCACAGCAGTCCAGGGTGATATGCTGCTGGCGGCGGGTTGTGCTGCGGCGAAAACAGGGAACAGGCGAATGGTGAGGATGGCGCCGGCCATGATGCCAAGAGAAAACAGAATGGAATTGACAGGCGGCTGCTTCCTGCCAGCTGGGGCGTGTGGCGTGGCCAACCACACTAGCCAGTCGCCGACGTCTTCATACATGCTTGAGACGCCGAGCGTCGTCTTGCGCCCAACGACCGAGTACAGTTGCGCCAGGCCGATCAAAAGGCCTCCCAGAACAGGCGGAATGGCGGCGTCCGGTCCCGGGCCGAAAATAACCGCCGAGCCGCCCACGGCGGCGGCACACACGGCCAGAAAAGCTGCCAGCACAGCGTTGTCGGAAAGGCCGCTCTGAGCCGCAACACCCAGCGGGAGAGGCTTGCTGGGTGCTTCCGGCGACCCGGTCTTGTTGCTGGCCCTTGCCGCCTGCTTTGCCTGCCTTTGCCGGGCCACGAGCGGCCGCAGGGAGGCTGCCCAGGCAACGCCACCGAGCAGACCGCCACCCAGAGCGTAGAAGCCTGGCCACAGGCCCAGAGCGGACTGGGCCAGCACCGTTCCGGGACAGGCTCCGCACAGAGCCATGCCGGCGCCCAGGGCCGAGCCGCCCACGATGTTGCCGTCATAGGGGGCGAACCAGCCCCGGTCGGCGTATGAACGGGGGGGGAACTGGGCGTACCCGAGCCGTTGGGCCGCTGTAGTGATGACTGTGCTGGCGGCGGTGGCGGTCATGAAAGCCTGCAGCATGTGGTAATTTTCCCATTTCAACTGAGAGAGGATGACAGACGGAAGGTAGACGCCAGACGCAGTCAAGGCACCGCCAAAGACGGCGCCGGCCAGTATGGCGTCCATGAGAAAGCCGAGCTGGTGGTGGGCCGTGTAGGGCGTGGTTGGTGTCAAACAAAGCAAGGCTGTCGAAAAGTAGGGGAGAGGGGAAAAAGGGTCCTGCGACCCGGAGAAAGGCAGTGGACAGATTGGGAAAGTGCGAGTCCTTTGCAGTGAGAACACTAAAAAGGAACGGGACACCAACGGGAAGGCAAAGGGACTACAAAAAGCCTTCTCCGGGGCCAGCCGGCTTTTTAAAAAGAGAAGATCAAGGCAAAAGCCAACAAAACCCTAGTCAACAAATCTGTAAAAGAGACAGCGGCCGGCGCGTTCACAGGGGGGGGGGGGCTAGTCATAAAGATGGCGCCGTCCAAACGGTCCTAAAAATGCCATCGAGTGGACTCCGGAGTCTACTCTGTATTCTGATATATGAGGGTATCGAGGTTTTTTGTGACTGCTCGGCCCACCTAGACGGCGACAACCCACCAAAAAAAGAACCGCCGGTCCCAATTCGCACATCCTGAACAACGCGCCCGTTGCATTGGTAGCGAAATGCATCTTGGGACATCGGGAGGGCTCAAGGCTCAATTTTCTCTCTTTTCAAAGAACACCCCATCATGATCGAGTGCCGCGATCGCCTTGGAGTTTGTGTGACATGGCGGAGATCGGTTTGGCAATGATTGAAAGGAGGTTCGCCGACTTAATCATCCGTGGTCGGCGACCAATCCCGGCCATCCCACGGAGCCAGCGAAGACGGGGAGCATCCTCGCTAGTCGCGGCACGTGCACGCCGCTGCATGTGGGATTCAAGAAGGGTTTGCAGCGCCGCAACAGGGGGTTTTCAGGCCCGCGGTAGGCGTTAGGCCGGGGTGGGCCATGCCGGGCTTCAGCGCCCGGGCTAGCGGTCGCCGACTCGGGCACTCACTTAGCGGCCTGTAGATGTAAGAAGATATACACAACCTACCCATGTGGATGGAGAAGCAATACCAGTTTACATTGAAAAGAGCTGCCGTGGGGGCGCTCATAGTTACTCCCACCGTTTTTACCCGCCAAGCGCTGCCGTATATCTTGGACGTTTTTGCTGCCGTATCTCATTCATCCCGGCGCGATGGCAGTATATGATGCTCGTAGCTGATGATTTGTCAGCCCATCCTCTGCCGAGGTCGTGGGGGAATGCGGGGGACCAATACAAAGCCCAAAGCCGGCCAGAGGACCCGACAGGCTGGCTGTTCAGACTCGCCAAATAACGGCCGAAAGTCAGGGAGGTATCTTGCCAGAGCTCGTGACTAGGTCAATATGCCCACCACTCTGACAATCAAAAAGATTGAGGGAAAGCCGGGCGAGGTGTACTACCCGTAGGCAGACTACCCCGGCGGCCCCGAAGACGGTTGCGCAAAACTGACTCTCACGGCACAGACTTCAGCTCAATGAAGTGCCCAAGCCCACGCCCGGCCCGGGGCAGGTGCTGGTGCGCATCCGGGCCGTGGCGCTGAACCACCGCGACCTCTTTGTCCGCCAGAGCCTCTACCCGGGCATCTCGTTTGAGAGCCCGCTGCTGTCCGACGGCTACGGCATCGTGGAGGAGGTGGGCCCCGGCTGCCGGCGCGCCGAGGTTGCCACCGTGGGGACCGGGGTGGTGCTGGTGCCGTGCCGCCACTGGGACAGCGACCCGGACGGCCCCGAGGACCCGGCCAAGTTCTCCGTCCTCGGCGGCGTCAAGCTCGTCCGCGACGGCGCCGCCAGCGAGTACCTGGCCGTCGACGAGGACGACGTCGAGCCGGCGCCCGCGCACCTGACGCCGGCCGAGGCGGCCGCGCTGCCGCTGGTGGGCCTGACCGCCTGGCGTGCGCTGGTGACCAAGACAAACGTCACGCGCAGCTCGACGACCGCTGCCGCCGGCGCCACCCCCCGCAATGTGCTGGTCACCGGCGTGGGCGGCGGCGTGGCCATTGCGGCAACCCAGCTGGCCGTGGCCCACGGGTGCCGCGTCTTCGTCACGTCTGGCGACCCGGCCAAGCTGCAGCGCGCGCGCTCCGAGCTCGGCGTGGCCGGCGGCGTGTCGTACCGCGACGCCGACTGGGACCAGCAGCTGCTGGCCCAGCTGCCGCGCGACCGTCCCTTTGTCGATGCCGTCATTGACGGCGCCGGCGGCGACATTGTCAAGCGCGCCGTGCGGCTGCTGCGGCCCGGCGGCATCGTGGCGGCCTACGGCATGACCGTCGGGCCCCGCATGGACTGGCTCATGTCCGCCGTGCTGCGCAACCAGGAGCTGCGCGGCACCACCATGGGCTCGCGCGCCGAGTTCCGCGCCATGGTGGCCTTTGTGTGCCAGCACCGCATCCGCCCCGTCGTCAGCCGCATCGTCTACGGCGGCCTGTCCGCTGCCAACCTGCCTGCCATTGACGGCTTGTTTGACGACATCAAGGCCGGCCGCCAGTTTGGCAAGCTCGTCCTCGATTTTGGCGATCCGCCTGCCACGGGCTCGCCGGCCACCAAATTGTGAGCTTGTTGGGAAACATGTACATGTGCAGGAAAAAAAGAAAAAAAAAGAAAAAGAAAACAATGAAAAAAGAAGTACATGACCGCTATTTGAATATATATCAAAATATCAAAAACTGTTTCCCATGGCCTGGCGCACATGCCTGGCGCATACGCCTTCCCCCTCCCCCCACCCGACAAACTCATCATTCGTCGTCCTGGCCCGTCTTCCGCTTCTTCTTCTTCCGCTTCTTCTCGTCCGCGTCTTCTGGCGCCACGTATTCCTTCTCCCGCTCGCGCTTCTTCTCCTCCTTCTTCTGACGCGCCTTCTCTTCGCGGTCCGCCTCGGCCGCACGCTTCTTGGCCTGCTTGCTGAGGAAGTACTCGCCGCTCTCGATCTGCAGGTCGACCTTGCTCTTCTCCGGCGCCGGCGGGAACGCCGTAAACGTCTTCTTGGCCTTGTCCGTGACCTTGTGGGGCACCCGGCGCTTGCTGAGCGTGCGGCTCTTGATGTGCGGCAGGTAGCGGTCCCAGCTCTCCGAGGCCATGGCCGGGTCCTTGGCCAGCTCGTGCTTGATCATGAGCTCCTTGATCAGGTACACCGGATGCACGTTGGCCATGCACTTCTCCACGAACCGCCGCACGTCCTTGAGGCCCTTGTAGGGCCCCATGGCCGCCACCGTGCCGCCCTGCACCAGGATGTACGTCTCCGTCAGCAGCTCCAGCGCCTTGAGCGTCGTGCCGGCCGTGCCCAGGATCCGCTGCCGCCGCTTCACAAACCGCTCCTTGTTGCGCACCAGCTGCCGGATCGTGATAATGTCCGCCGCCACCCCGTCCTCCAGGATGCGCAGCGCCTGCGGCGCCGGCACCGAGCGTGCCAGCAGCCGGATCAGGTCGCGGGCGTTGAGGATCGCCGCCGGGTCAAACGTCTTCCGTGTCGTCTTGACTGACATGGTGCCCGACACCAGATCAAGCTCGCACGAGATGCCGTGCTTCTTCAGCGCCCGTGTGATGCCAGGCCATGCCTCACGCAGGTACACTTCGCGATACTTGGGGAAGAGCGTCGAAAAAGTCGACTCTTCAAGGAAAGAGCCGCTCTTGTTGTCTTCTGGCTTGAACGGCTCGACCTTCCACTTGTCGATGTCGTCCGTGTCCCACGGCTTGTCTCTGTTATAAATCGACGGCATCGTAACGCCTCCTACAAGCACTGGCCAAGACAAAAAAGAGCCGTATGGGTAAAGAGGAGGCTGCTGTCGTATGGGTGGTATTTTCGCTGTCGATCACGTCTTGTAGTGAAGAAAAGCAGCAGCGGCAGCAGCAGCAAAAAAAAAAAAAGGCGGGCGATAAGATAACGAGCTGGAACTTCTTTTTTCTTCCACTACAAGGGTCAGCTGACACCGCGCGACTGTCAAATCCGAACACGACTGGGCTCGACCAAAAATAAGGTACATCCCAAGAGACCACACCCCAATCTCATTTCGCTTTTCTCTAGCTAATACGAGTCCGCCAAACAGGGAGAATAAGGAGACAGCAATTGCGAAATGACCTTGTCGTACGACTGCCCTGACTCTACACGGCATCGAGGCTTAATATCCATCTGATAAGAATGCAGCCTCCCGGGAGTTGCAGTTTGAATACGTTGCAAGTACTGCTCGATTGCTGAACAACAAGTACTAGATTAGATAGGTTAAGTACGGCCGGGGTAGGAGACAGCGAGATGAGATCTGGGTATTTATATCCCGTAGAAATTTGCCCGGGTACGGGTACGGTGACTGCCACATTACGTAACGTAACTGCACTCCTTTTTAGGTACCCCGTCCGCTGTAAGGCTGGCTACGCTGCCGCGGTCCAATGAGGCTTCGAGAATGAGAGAAATTTTCCATTGCATGAAGCTGCGAGACCGTATGTGGTATGTGGTCACGAGTAAGAGGACTTTTTGTGAGGAGAGCTTCTGACAGCCAAGACGCCGTTTCCCCCCTCGCCAATCAGTTACGGGTTTCCGTAGCTGTCTTACTCTGAAAGACACTCCTTTTTCATCCAGACTTCACCCCCTGATGCACTTTGCTGTCTACTTTCCGCATCATATTTTGTGGAGTAATAACAAAGCCCATCGTGCAGCTGGGGTTGGGTGTATCATTATCGACAAGGGGTTCCCACCGGACAAAGCTTATTGTCCTAAATAGTCCTTGGTTTATTCGATTTCCTTTCCAGCTTCCCGCGGCTTTCCGCTTTTTCCCTCTTTTTATTTCTCCCCCCTCTGCTTTCCCTCCCAACCTTTTTGCGACGGCACGACGCTCTCGAATTTCAATCTGTACGGCACACTCACAACCCAGCAACAATCAGTGCAACCTGACGAGACTGGCCGGTGGTCCCGCTCACGCGACAGACTTTCACCGAGCTTAAAGAGAGCTCGATAGAGCTCGGCAGAGCTCGGCAGAGCTGACCAAGAGGCAGCAGCTGACAGCCATACGCGCTCACAACAGCACGCGATACGCCCGTGGCCGTTTTGCTCGGCGGCCCTTGGTGTCCTTGAAACCTACTCCGCCGCTTCGCCCCTCTCTCTCTCTCCTTGTATGGTGCTCAACGCAAGCGAAAAGTCACACATTGAGCCAGCCTGGGCCTGCGGCTCTCTGTCGCGCCACGGACGACGACGACGACGACGACGACACACTCTCTCTGCCTTACCAACCTGCACGCTGGCTTCCCACGGGACTCCCCTCCTCCCGCCGCTGGCGTCTCAGCCGGCCCTGACGCCTCCTTCCGATGCAAGTCTCGATCTGGCGCCGCTCCGCATCGTCATGGACGAAGGCCCGCATAACCTGTCGCTGCCGGCTCCTCTCGAACCCATATCACGGCCCAGTTCAGCGTCGACGCAGGCATCTCTGGCCCAACTGCCCGGCATATCCGCCTTGGCTGCCGGCACGGATATGGCCGGTAGAAGCTCGCCCCAGCTGAAGTGAGCCGTGGCCTCCCTCTTCTCTCCGTCCCCTCGGCGCTCCTGCATCGGATATTGACTTTTAGCTTCAACAGGCCGACCTCGTCTACCCTATCACTGGCCGGACCGCCGTCCCTGTACCCCGGCGGCTCTACCACACCGCCAGCTGGCGGCTCAGGCGGAAATCTGGTGAGTCCTCCCAATGCCGAAAGCCAAAAAAAAACCACCCCAAAAAAGCCCATTATCCATGCCCTGTCGTTCCTTGTCACTTCTGTTATCGGATTTGCGCCGGGCCGATCGAGGAATGGTGCTAGCGAGAGGGCCCCACTTTGGGAGCACTGATTGCGCGCTTTCGCTATTCTTCGGTCAGAGCACGGTGTTTGCCTGCCTGCCCCAAGAGCCGCCCCCCCAAAAATACGAAGTCCTCGTAATAGCACCCCAGCAAATTTAAGAGCAGATATCCTAGCTTTTGATACGCCCACACCTCTCTCCAATGGGCTCTTATCAATTCTTAATCATGCGCTGGCCCACTTTTTCCTACCCCCTCCAAATAAAAGGAAAAAATCAAACCAATGTGTAATCTCATATCGGCACACGCGATAAAGGTTTTTTTGGCACCCTTATCATCTGCAATCGCCCCCCAATCAATCTCCCTCCTTCATTCCCCATTGAGAAAAAGATACCGTTGCGCCTTACACGATCGCCCGCCCTCAGACAGAGACCGGGACAAGCACACGCTGGCTACAAAAAGATGGCAACCATGGCTAACCACGAGCGCGACTCTACGCAGCCAATATGTCAAAACTGCGCAACTTCCACAACGCCGCTCTGGCGACGCGACGAGATGGGTTCCGTGCTATGCAATGCTTGCGGCCTTTTTCTCAAGCTGCACGGCCGCCCGCGGCCGATCTCGCTCAAGACCGATGTTATCAAGAGCCGCAACCGCGTCAAGACGTCAATGCGGCCAGACATGGCCATGAAGAAAAAAGTATGTTGTTATCGGTGGACGCGGCGGCGGCGGAGGCGGCGTTGTCGTCGCTGCCGTCATCTCCCAAATATCTCTGGCCCCCGGACCAGCATATACTAACGCGTCAGTTCCACTTACAGACCGCCAATTCCAACACTGGTGGTGTCGTGGGCGTCGACCACAACGGCGTCGTGGACCTGCAGGGGCAGGCGTATGCCGCAACAGCAGCGCTTTCTGCCCGGCGAACTCCGCAGAAGCTCTCCAATGGCCACGATAGCCATGACCCCTCCATGTCCGGGGCGGGGAGCTTGTACGGTGCACACACCGCGCCCGCTTATCCGATCCTCGACGATGGGCATTATCAGGGGCAACACCTCCAGTCCTTTGGCACCGGCAACTCGCCCGGCCGTGCTGCGTCGCCCATTAACGGCGAGCGTATGGACGGGCCGCAGTCGCAAGACCAGCTGGTGCAGGCAAATTCAAGTCTCAAGACGCGTGTCGCCGAGCTGGAAGTGATCAACGACTTTATCACGCGGCGGCTCGGCCACTACGAGCACGAGCAAGAGTACGGCGGTGCACAGGATGGCCAGGATGTCGGCAACCAGGCCGCCGAGGCCCAGCTGCGCTCCCAGGTCGAGCTGCTGACGCAGTCGGAGACGCAGCTGCGGTCGCAGCTGGAAGAGAGCCACCGACGGGAAAACATGCTCAAGCGCCGTTTGGACGAGCTCGAGCTCGAGCTCAAGGACGCCAAGGATTCGCTGGGTGCCTATGAAAGCGGCCGCGCCAAGAAGCCGCGCCTGGAATCTTCAGAGGTCGATGCCAAGCCCACGGCAGGCGAGCTCGAAGCCGATACGGCCTCAACAGCCGCTGCCGCTGCCGCTGTCGCTGCCGCCGCTGCCACCGCCGCTGCCACCGCCACTGCCGACGGCGCAGAAGCCCAACCTGCCGCGACGTCAACCGTCAAGGACGAACCCAGCGCTCCGACGGAGGCCAAAGAAAACACAAGCGGCACGGCCAAGGACGATGTGACGGCTACGGCAGAATCTGCCGTCGAGGCCCTGTCAGAGGCGGCCCAGGCCAATGCAGAGGACAAGCCATCATCGCACACGCAATAGTGCCCCCTCCCTCAGCGGCTACCGCTCTAGTGTTCCTCAACGATTCAGCCAGGGCTGCTCGGGCCTTTCAATACCAGCTTTTTTTTTTTGCTTTTCTGGCCGACCCAATATCATAACAACGTGTCTCCTTTTGGGTTTCCTCCACCATCTGCTACTCTTGCAAACGACGTCTGCTTACTGTTTAACGAATGCACTTTTTTTCACTTTAATAATCCTGCTCCGGTTATGCTACGGTGCCGTCCATTGCATGCGCTTTTCTTGCGAGGCATGTTGGGGACGCCCTCCATTTTTGCTAAAAAAAAAAGCTTTCACCACGGGAAGGGGAGAGACCATTTGGCAGCTCGATGTATTATATCATAAGCGGCTTTGCTATGTTTGCGGTTTTTGCGGATTTGCTGTCTCGAGGTCGAAACTTTGTTTCGGGACCATGGCTATGAGAAGAAAAGGGAAGAAGAAGAGGCAATGAATCAGATGAGAGATAACGCCTTAGCTTGCCGCTCACGTGGGGGGAGAAGGTCACTAGCCGTTCGAGAGGGAGGGCACGCTGTTTAATCATTGCGTGGCTTTCTGTATCGTCGTTTTATTTTTTGTGGCTGTCCTTGATTATACTGTTTGGATCAAAGCTGGTGTTGGGTTGTGGCGGCGGCAGGGCAAGACGTCATAGATAAGAGGGAGTTTCCAAAATACACCAAAAGGGGAGATAGTTTCGACCACCTGGCGATAAAATAGCCTTGTCTTGTTCTTTTATCTATCTGTAGAGCATAGCTTACGGTTTAATGCTTCCTTCTTATCTCGGCCACAAGATAGGAAGCTTAAAAACCCCGCTAGCTTGTCCGAGCTATTCCTGGGCTGGGATGCAAAAAGGAACATGCTAAAATTGTCCGATTACCCCATATGCCGAGTTTAGAAGAATTAGAATGAGAAAAAGACATTATTTATGGAAGGGTATCATGAAAAACACAAACACCGAATGTGGTCTATGCCATACAGTCTGGCGAGCCATGATTATCTCGCTCTTCTCGCGCCTCTCAGCTACTTCTGCGCTTCAGGGCTTCTCAACCTCCCAGCCGCTCGATCTCGCGGAACACATTGATCGTCAACGTCAGTGCCCACGAGATCAAGCCGATCAGCTCAAATGCGGCGAGGGCCCGCAGGAGGCCCTCATTCCCAACAGAGTTGAAGAAGAGCATGGCCTCGAAGCCAAGCGCTGTGCTGGCCGACTTGAAGATGATGAAGAAAATATCCGTCAGGATCAGGCGAATGCGTTCTTTGGGCGGCCGAAGCCCGAGTGGCTTGCCGGTGTAGTCGTCCGTGGTGATATAGCCAATGTAGGGGATGGCCACGACGTCGACGACAATGGCCACAATGACCTGCGTCCGCTCGGGAGTGCGGCAGTGGTCGCTGGTCACATGGTTGTCCTCGTGAATACGGCTTAGCCTGTCGCGCTGGAAGATGCGCACTGCAATGGCCAGCGCCAAAATCGACGTCAGCAGCACGGTCAGCCGACAGGCCAGCGGGCCCAAAGGGTGATGCAACAGCATCTGCCAAACGCGGCGGTACAGTGCCTTGTCGGTCAGAGCCTTGCGCTTTTCCTTGATTTTGGTCCACGCCCACAGAGACTCTCCCCCGGCTGTTGCTGCTGCCGCGCCTTCTGGTTTCGCACGTTCGCCGCCGTTAAGGTCGGCACTTGATCCGGGCTGGATCCTGCGATGAAAGCCAAAGTTGGGCTGCAGCTGGCCCAGCTCTTCGTCACTGAGAATGACATATCTGTTGTCTCGCGAGTGGGGGTATCGTGTGGATTCGACAAAAGTGTGCCACTGAGAGTCGGAACTCTCCCACCAGTTGCCGGTGCCTGATGCGACTGGGCGGGCCCTGGCCGCGTGTGCCGCCCCTGCCGCCCCTGCCGCAGTGGCGGTCGAGGTGCCCGCACTTGTTCTTGCGGCATAGGGCATTGACGCGCTTGGCCCTGTCGCGGCTTGAGCCGTGCCATTTTGCTGGGGCTCATCCAAGCTGCCGCTAATCACAGGCCGTCGTACGTGATACTGGGGCACGATTACTGGCTCTGCAGTGCGAAGATGATCCCATTTCCGGCCCTCCTTATGGCGAAACAAGGTGGACACACGCTGTAGAACATCGAATTTTCCAATATGTGGAGGGGGAGGCAGGTCGGGAGGAGAGGCAAACGATAATGAAGGTGTTTGTGGTGGCTGTGTCGCACTGGAGGAGCTCGGAGACTCCGGAACTGGATCCCGCGTTGCCGCCGTGGATGGTCCTTCTTCTGCTTCTGCGTCGGCATATCTCCCCCTATCGTGACTGGGTTCTTTGGGTCCGTTGGCGGGTCCTGTGCTGAGAGGTTCAGGACGGCCTCTGCGCGGGTCCGAAGGAGTATTGTTATGCAAGGGGGCATGAGATGGTGGTGGCCGAGGCAAAATCCATGCTGCCAGAAAGGTTAGCAGAGTCCAAATGGCAGCGGGTTGCGTCTCTTTGGAAGCCGGGTGGATAGGAGAGAACGACAACAAAGTGCCCTGATTGATAGAGGAACGAGTGCACTTACGAGGCACGGTCCGCACCCTTTCTGGGGCCATTGGCAAGCGGCCACGCGTCGGAGTATCCGAGCGAAAGAGACAGGCACTTTTCAGCGAGAAATATATGCGTTGGACAGCTTGGCGATGCAGCAGAAGGCAGAAACGGATCGAATGAGGCGGCGTAAACAGAGGTGCGTGTCCAAAGCATTGCTTTGTAGCTGTCGTCTAGGTTGCTCTAACCCCCCAAAAAGAGCAAATCCAAAGACGTTTAGATACCCAAGATACGCTGAGGCAATGCTCCCGGGTGTTCCGTTTAACGCCGTCTTGTATATAGAATATATCTCAGGGACGCTGACTCTTGCTTGAGGTCGGCAAGGCCGCGCAAAAGCCCGCCAGGGTCTCCCATAGCGCCACAGGATGGGGAAGCTAGTGTGGATGCTGTGGCTGGGGCTTTCAATTACGCGGTTGAGCGCTTACTCCGTCCGTAGTTGCCTAGTTGGAGCTGTTTTGATACCCGAAAGCTGAGCAACAACAAAGTGGAATGCGCATTCCCACAGTTGGTGGCCGACTGTTGGTCCTACGGAAGAGCGCAGATTGCGGAATAGATCAGAACAAAAGAAAGAGCGAAGCGACTGCGCTTACTGATAATGGCAGTGCCCCGCCCGTACTCCGGGCGCATTGTTTGTGCACAATGGAGTAACTTGCTAGCGGTTCTGGATTGGCCAGTCAGGAGCTGCGGCGGCCCAACATGTCGTCATGCTCTCAGACATGAAAAAAATATGGCCAGTGCGAAAAGAACAGCAGGCAAAAAGGCCTCGGGCAACAGCGCCCATTCTTCGGAACTAACAGCAAGAGTTGAGCCCACAGCTCAACGTGGCCTGGATCCGGGTCCCAGGCACCCTTTTTTAGTGGTTTTGCCAGCTATGCAGCTAGAGTAGAAGCCACCTGCATCTTGCTTTATGGGAAAACCCGCCGCTGGTGGAATGTTTTGCCTCCGTCTACATTGCCAAACGACGTGAGATCCCGGCAGAAGCTCGCAACAACCAGAGAATAGAGTCTACGACCCCATCGCGGTTACGACCCCCCCAATCGCGGAGAAATCACACAGAATGCGGCTCTACTTGCTGCCCGTCTCGACTCGGCGGACGCTGCTCTACTTCCAGCGGCTGCCGCCACACGCAGCACCGCAAACCACAACAACGCCGGCTTCCCATGGCCCTGTCCTACCGCCAGAAACGTCAGGGTCGACAGAGCCCAAGGCGGCTGCTGCATATGCCGGCGACCTAGCCCAAGAAACACTCATGGACCGGGCGCAAAACCGCGCTGCCAAGCTCTGGGCGGACTGGGAAAAGAAGCCCGCTGGCACCTGGCAACATCACGTAGTGGCGTACGGCGACATAGCCTTCCGCCGCATCGCCTTTGAGGAGTGGGGGCTGAAGTCGGTGCCGCCGCTTTCTTGGCGGCGGCGGCTGGAAGCGGCAGCGGCAGCCAACGCAGACGGCAGCAGCATGGACGGCTCAAAAAAGCAACTAGCTTCTCCACCGGCAACGCTCTCTGTTGACGTTATCTACCCGTCGTCCCTGATCCCGACGGCCTCGGTGACAAGCCTACTGCAGAAGCTCAGCACGGAACGCGAGGCTCTGCATCGCAGGCGCATGATCTGGTGCTTTGTCGGCATGCCACTCACGGTGCCGATTGGTCTAATTCCATTGTAGGTAGCACGCGAACAAACTGCCCTTTTTGCGCTGAAGCTGACTGCTACTGACAGAATACCGAACCTGCCCTTTTTCTACCTCGCCTACCGAGTTTGGTCTCACTGGCGCGCCATATCGGGGGGTAGCCACATCCAATATCTACTGAAGAACCCGAGTCTGCTAGTGTTGAATCCGTCAAAAGCCTTGGACGGCATCTACGCACGCGAGAGAGCGCTGCTGCCGCGGCTGGGCGGGCCAGACGGGCCAGACGGGCCAGACGGACCGGAGAGCCCACTGCTGACACATCCAGACGGAAGCAGGGCTTTGGCGAAAGCACTCGGCGAACCACAGCTGGAGCTGGAGCTAGACCGTGCCATCTGGCAAGTGGAAAGGGCTGGCGAGAAGGAGCAGAGGCAGGTGGGACAGCCGCAGGCCGAGCAGGGCAACCAGGAGAAACAGGCACAACAGGAGGTCCCCCCGCAAAAAGGCCAGGCCGAATCAAAAGTCCGGGGGGGCGATATCGGAAAATGAAAATAGAAGGCAGAGCCGTCGGGGTGTGAGACAAGGCAGTCAGCGCCTCATAGTCATCCGGGATTGTCTGCAATTAGCATTGCAGTGGCAGGGCGGCTCTACAGCTACAGGGACCAAGAAGTATCTTGCGCCTGTGAAATCTAGGCATGTTGATATTGAAGCACTCTAAAAGGCGAGCATGAGACTATTGAGACATTCATCGGCAGTGCACGTTACTACGAGTATCTCTGTATAGTGCGGTTTCGACCAACCGAATTTCGCCTGCATAACTGAAGTGCCAACGCTTGAGATCAGCCGCACGTGAGATCTGCAGTTGGCAGCGCGGTGTCAAAGTAAAACGGTAGCAATAATGCCGTGTAAGGATGTCTTGTCTGCAGCAGTAACTTTTCAGAAGCACAGCCTGTACCGAGCACAGAGCATCGGTTCAGTGCTATATAAGGACAGCACACCCCTCTTCTGGCACGTACGGCCATAGATACTGAAAAGCACGGGATCCCGTCCGCTCTCCCCTAGTTAAACCAGTAATCGGTGGATTAGTAGTTGGGTCTGGTGACGACCAGCGAATACCCGCTGCTGTACGTTTTTTTTGTCATTTTCTTCCGTTTATCTTTTTTTTTTTTTTTTTTTTTTTTTTTTTTACAATAAGGCGTGTTGGTGGGCGGAGTAGTGACAAATCAAAATAATGTCTTGTGATAATAGGACAATCTGGCATCCCGGGTGGTCAGCTGCACAAGTTGCGTCAAATGCACGGCATCGATCAGGGAGTATATGTATGATCACCAACGCAAACATTGGGCATCCACACCCGACACGACTGCTCCTCAGCCTCAGCATTTGTCTGCGTCTCCTGGCACCAGGCGGGACTCGCGACGGAATGGCCGGGGACAAGTCGCCCATAGCTGAAGAAGCAACAGCAAGCAGTCACAGATCGCCGCGACGAGCATAATTAGCCCAAATTATTAGTCTGGTCCATCCCCGCTGCGGCCCCAGAGTCACATGGAAATTTCTTGCCGTTTAGCTCTTCGCCCCCTCTGTTCCCTGGGGCAGAGCTAGCTGTACTCGGCGGAAGTTCATAATTTTCACGCGTCCCGGTGCGGAGAGTGTTCCGTCGGATTATGCGCCGTTATTGCCTCCTGCCTCCTACCTCCTGCCTCCTGTTTCCCACCTCCTGCCTCCTAATTCTTACCTCTGCGTGCCTCCTGCCCTCTTTGTGAACCACGCCACTGCCAAGCTCCGCCCTTTTGTCCTTCTCTCCTGCCTGATTTTGTAATGCACCTGCATCGGTCCTGCCTTTGCGCCTGTGCTTTGTGATGGCCGTTGCTTATCTTAGTGCACACGTCCCCCCCATTTCGGCTCACATCGCATCATCTGCCAGAAACGAGTGTCTTTGAGTAAATCGAACATCACCATACTCTCGTACCATACCGCACCTCCCGCCTCGAATTCTCCTTTTCAGCGTTTGTGCCGCACCGGTTGCACAGCCACCTTACCGTGCCCTCGAAACGAGACCCTTGTCTTTCTCCCGCAAGACGACAGCAAGCTTGTCCATACCGCCTTTTCTCGGGTTCTTCGACTGCATTGTCCGCGATTGGCCTCAGCTGCATCTCCTTTCTCCCAGGAGAGCCTGGCCCGAGTTTATTTTGTGCGGGGATCCTCGACAACACCAATCAGCGACATTGACCAGCGCGAAACAGCCCGCCCGCCCGACCTCGCTAGGGCCGAAGCGCGACGCGACATCGACGACTGTATTTGGGTTTTCAAGGCCCATCCGTTTGATATTCTGCCAGCTTCGCTAGCTCCGTGAAGCTGAGATCCGCCTCGTCATCGTGATACGTCTTGACTGAGGCGGCGTCTTTCGAACCTTTTGACTTTAACCACACACAGCACTGGTGCCACCGCCGCCTCCGCCGCCGCCGCCGCCGCCGCTGCCGTCGTCGTCGTTGTCGTCGTCTTCATCGAGCCAAGTTTTCCGTCCTGGTGCCACATCTCTCTTGCTGTCCCTTAATCCGTGTCTCTGCATATCCACCAGTACCATGGACATCGACTCTATATCTGGCAGTGTTGCTGTGGTGCAGGCGACTTGTGCATCTCCAGGTCTGCACGGAACGTATCCGGCAAGTTCCGGCCTGCCGGCACCAACACAGAGCGTACAGACAAGCGCTCAACAGCAGTCCGCCCAGTCCGCCCAGTCCGCCCAGTCCGCTCAATCTGCACAGGCCGCGCAAGCTGCCTCTCACCTGAGCTTTCGAAGGTGAGTTCCACGTGTGGACTTTGTCCATCTTGAGGAGACTACCCATTTCCCATAAAACGGCCTCAAACGCGCATCCGAGGGGTAAAATCACGGTTCGGGAGCATGGGCTGGTCCCTGCGGTAGAACTGGACTAGAATATCTCCTGCCATTCGCCAGAGTGGATCGCAGCCAGGTCAAAACTGTCACGGCTTACATGCTTTGCTTGTTGCAGCCATCTGTCTTCTTGCTTCTGCTGGCGCTTACCTGTTTGTGTATGGAGGCTTTGTGAGAGCTAACATGAGGCGTTCCCATCTGATAGACAACGGGCTTCGAGAGCCTGCGAAGTGAGCCTTGCCCCTTGTTTGCTTTTTGATGTTTCTGCTACGGACCTATCCCCCCCTCCTGTCTTAAATATACCCCCTTTTCCTTGCTATTGTGCACCTTACATATTATTCGTTGCCTCTGCCACTGTCCCGCGCTCCTTCCTACTCCCCTCCGCTCGAGCTATCTTCTTACCGAGGCATTTCGTTCGACATTTCATCATTGCCCAAGCCCCTCTTCCGACGCCTCTCATTCAACTTTATGACTTTACTTGTTATGCACTTAGCGCTAGAGACTAACAAACTGGGCAGACTTGCCATTCGAGAAAGGTACGCTACCAGTCGCTCCCCTTTATCCTTTGACCGAGGCACATCCTTGCAAGGTTGCCCAACACTCCCCGACATCGCGTCGTGCCGCTTTTTCTGGCGGACCCGTTCCCCATTCTCGACCCCGCGTTTCCCCGCCGCACCCTGGTCTTCCTCCCCAGGATGCCTCGGGAGGTGTCTGGCTGTCAGTTGGACACCTAACTTACTCCTTGGCCCCGCTTCCAGGTTCGCTGCGATGCTGCCAGTCTCGGTGTGCCCTGCACCAACTGTGTCGCATTCAATATCGAGTGTCGCATCCCGACACCAAGACGGAAAAAGACAAGCCAGACTGCTGGTTCTGCAGCTGCGTCGGCTGTGCCCAAAGATTCAGATAGGTAGGCACTTATCGCCGTGCTCTCCCAGTGCTTTCACACTGCTTTGCCGGGACAAGGCGCAACTTGCTCACCTGTCTGTTTACCTTGCATAGTGAGAGAGGCGACGGCTCTGATGAAAAGTCTCCACGATCAAGCAGTGTGCCGGCCTCTACGGCCTCTGCCGTCTCTGCACCCTCTGCGCCCTTGGCGGCGTCTGTAGCCTCTGCGGCAGAGTCAACCATTGCCACTACCTATGGTCGAACGGCTGTATACCACACCTCCGAGGGCACCCCGTCCACCGCCGTATCCGAGCTGCAGGCCAGGAAGGAAAAGGTAGACAACAGCACCTTTGTCAATATCCTCATGAAGCCTCGATTCACCCGTGCCCCGATCACCGAGGCCGGCCGTGTTGCCTATCTCGGCGAGTCCTCCAACTTGACCCTGCTAGTCCATGACCAGGCCGGTTCCACCAACGTGGTGCACTATCCTTTGCCCGAGAATGTGCGCGGGCCTCGCGCTCGCCTGACGGAGCTGGACAATGTCGAAATCGACATCCTGCAGCAGCGGGGCGCTTTTCTCCTGCCGCCGCGGACACTTTGCGACGAGCTCATTGACGCCTATTTTAAATGGGTGCATCCGGTTGTACCCGTCATCAACCGGACTCGTTTCATGCGCCAGTACCACGATCCCGCCAACCCGCCCTCGCTCCTTCTTTTGCAGGCTATACTTCTTGCTGGCTCTCGCGTCTGCGACAACCAGAAGCTCATGGACGCAAGCGGCTCCACCACACCCGCTGCTCTCACCTTTTACAAACGCGCCAAGGCTCTCTACGACGCCAACTACGAGGACGATCGGGTCACGATTGTGCAGTCCCTGGTTTTGATGGGATGGTACTGGGAAGGTCCCGAGGACGTCACCAAGAATGTCTTTTACTGGAGCCGCGTTGCCATTATCGTGGCTCAGGGTTCTGGCATGCACCGCAGTGTCGAGGATTCGCAGCTGAGCCCCTTGGACAAACGCCTGTGGAAGCGCATCTGGTGGACTCTCTTCACGCGAGACCGCTCTGTGGCTGTCGCGCTTGGTCGCCCTGTTCACATCAGCCTGGAAGACTCCGACGTGGAGATGCTGACCGAGGAGGATTTCAACGAGGACGAGCCCGGCCAACCTAGCGAGTACAATCCCGAATCTGTTCATGTGCAGTTTTTCTTGCAGTACGTCAAGCTCTGCGAAATCATGGGCTTGGTGCTATCTCAGCAGTATTCGGTAGCCTCCAAAGGGCGCCAGAAAAGCCCCATTGATCTTACGCACAGCGACATGGCCCTGGCCGACTGGCTGCAAAGCTGTCCTCGGATCGTGTGCTGGAATGCACAGGGCCGCAATTTCTGGTCGGCGCTTCTGTTTTCAAAGTATTACACTACGCTGTGTCTTCTGCACCGCGCTTACATGCCGCCGGGTTCTTCCCACCGTCTTCATGATGATCAGTCCGGCTACCCTTCTCGCAATATCGCCTTCCAGGCTGCTGGCGCCATCACGTCAATTGTCGAGTATCTGGCCGCGGCCGATCAGCTGCGATATTGCCCAGCCTTTATTGTGTACAGTCTCTTCTCGGCCTTGATTATGCACGTCTACCAGTTACGCTCGCCCGTTCCTTCCATCCAGCAAACCACGCAAGAAAATCTTCGCACCTGCATGAATGCATTGAAGGAAGTGTCCAAGGTCTGGCTTGTTGGGAAAATGGTATATACCCTCTTTGAATCCATCCTGAACAATAAAACCTTTGAGGAGCGGCTTCGGAAGGCTGGTGGCGGGCGACATCATAAGATGTACCCGACTTATAGTCGACAAGACTTTCAGGCAATAGGCCAGCAGCAGCAGCAGCATCAACAACAACAGAAGCATCAGCAGCAGCAGCAGCAGCCACAGCAGCCGCAGCAACAACAACAACAACATCAGCAGCAACAGCAACAACAGCAACAACAGCAACAACAGCAGCAAGCAGATTTTCCGAGAAAGAGACTCGAGGACATGGCCCTGGACTTTGGTGTCAATACCCCCCAACCGCAAGAGTCATATGAGCGCTCGCAGCCCCAAACTCCCTTACACCCAAATCTTAAACTGGAACAGACACCTACTACACTACCGCAACCCGATACCGGGAGTACACAGCAGACTGCACGTCCAGGCAGCGACACGTTTATGGGAGGCGTTGGCGCTACAGTGGGATCGCGACCTCAGACACGACCTCAAACGCCGTTCAATACATTTTCTCTACCGACTACACCACCTGATTTGTATCTGGTGACCCGTAACTCGCCCATTCTGTCACAGTCGGTTTGGGAAAACTTCCAACCCGACCAGCTGTTTCCTGACAACACTTTCTCAACCATGTTTCCGACAGCAATGTCGCCAGCGGCAAGCCAAAATCTAGACGCCGGCATGATGGCTCCTCTACAGCAGCCGCAGCAACAGAGTCCGTTTGGGCAACATATGCCACCCCCTGCGAGTACAAAGAACGGACATGTAAACGCCAGTCCTCTACAGCAAAATACTACCAGCGTTCCAGGCGGTGGGGGCCAGCAGCAGCCTGCTAACGGCACTGGTGCGACTGGGATGTGGGCGACAAACTTTGACAGTCTGCCGGATAGCCACAGCCCAAGTGATAGTTGGAGCACCGGGTCAGCACATGGCCAGCCGGTCCCGTCGACGCTGAACGTCGAAGATTGGTAAGTGGATCAGGCCTGCGAGAGCTCTCCAACGGCCCCTTGGACAACACTAATGTATTGCGTTTCTCAGGTTTCAATTCTTTGGTATGACTGGTGGTGACGCTAGCACGATGAGTATGGACTTGTCCTTGAATTGAATGCCAAAGCAGCAATCAGAGCTGCACGGCAACAACGATGACTCAAAACACCAGTGCATGAAGAGGCCATTCTGTACCATGCACGACCACGCGGTGAACAAAACCTGTCAGGGTCAGGAAAAGGGTATTGGACCCTTGTCGACACGGCAAGAAAATACAACAACTTTTGTGTATAACCGGTTTTGTAAATGTATTTTGGCCTTGCTCGATTTTCTAAAGATTAATATCTAGGATAACATTATAACTGGGTATATAAAAGTACGAATTTTACATGCCGTCAATGAATGTCCAGGCTCAGACACACATGAAACGCTCCTTTGAAAAAGGAGTTTAAAGGAGTTTGAAGATGCAAGGCGTGTGCATGTATGTGTGTTACGCCGACTTGCCATAACAGAAGCGAGCCAAAACAGAGGCCTGGGCTATCAATTTGGGCGGCGCATAGGAGGCTGAACGGAAGTGAAGGGCAACAGGCAAGATAAATCAAGGGTCAATAGTCCAAATGGCAAAGCCAGCTATATTTAGAGAAAGATCCAGAGAACACGTGACGCAGTCCTTGTACCCAAAGAAGAGGACCGCCTCATGTCCAGGTTATGGCGCCGCGGCAGGTTCTGTCTGCTGCTCCGAGTCTGGCCGAGGTGGAGGGAGCTCGGGCAGCGGCCCGCTGTCATCATCGGTCTTGGATATTGGCGCTGGCTTCGCGGGTTGGGGTGGCAGCCTCTTTGCATATTCCTCATCGAGGTTGCGGATGGAGAAGTGGCCGGGCGACATGGGTGACGTCGGATCATCATGGTCGACCGACTCGGCATCAGTGGCAAGGAAATCCTCGGCAAATGGGTGGTATGAGGTGGCATTGGAGCCGCCGCCGCCGCCGCCGCCGCCGGAAGCGGAAGCGGAAGCGGAAGCGGCCAGGGACGTCTTCTCGTTGATCTCGCTGTTGCTGGTCATGATAGACGACGTGGACATGCGCGGGCTGGCCAGATCGCCAAAGGAAATGTCCGAGGTGGTGCTGCTCATGGTGTTGCGGTTGCCCTTGCGGCCGGCATTGCTGCCGAGAAGGCTCCAGCCGCTGCTGGCAGCAGGCGCATTGCCGGCATCCCGGCCTCCGCTGCCATTGCTGGCCACGCTTCCGGCGCCCGAGAGACGGCCCCAGCCGGCGGCTTTGCGCTTCTCGCCGGCCCATGCGGCCCAGCTGCTCATGTAGGAACTCGTCCGCGTGCTGGCGGCGGGCTGTGTCTTTGGCACATCGCCGCCGGCGTGGTTTGCATTGCCGTTGCCTTGCGCCGTGCTGTCGCCACTGGCAGACGCTGGGCTTTGCTGCTGCTGCTGCTGCTGCTGCTGCTGCTGCTGTCGTACCTGGGCAGCCTCTTCTGCCCTTTTCCGCTGGGCCTCGCGTAGCGCCTCCATGTCAGTGTACAGCCTGTTGAACATGGTCGAAGCCTTTTCCTTTCCGGCCGCGAGGTTGCGGCCGAGCGCTTCGCGGCCTATGGCGAGGCGCTCGTCCAGGTGCAGGTCCTGCACCTGCTGTGCTATGCGGCGCTGGACATCATCAATGGACAGGCCGCCCGCGCAGGGGTGCCGCGGCTCGACAAAATCAAACAGGTTGGCCTCGGTGTTTTTCTGCCAGAGCCGATAGTTCTCCGTCTGCGACCAATACTCGATAAAGTCGGTGCCAAAGTCGACCGACGGGTCGCCCTCGATGTGGGCAAGCGGCGGCGCATTCGGGCGCCCTGTCCTGGAGTTGATGGCGGTGATGTAGTTGTGGTACTTGGCCGATGAGACCAGCGACAGGAGATACTCTTCAAACTGCAGCCGGATAAACTCCTCGCTCCCCACGTAGCCCATGGTCTTGGGCCGGCCGGGGTTGGACTCGTCCCAGGTGTCGTTGACTTCCTGGGTGATAAAGTCGATCCAGCGGCGGTCTGGCACGGACAGCTGCAGGGCCGTACGCAGCGAGCTGGACGTGATGTTGATTGTGTCTTCGTCGAGGTTGATAAGGATGTCGCTGTAGCGGTCCCGCTGCTGCAAGAGCAGCGAGTTGGTGCTTCCGACAATGTAGGACTTGGTTCCGTAGTCGGCGAGGATGTCGAGCTGTTGGAGTGGCGTGTACGGACCGAACAAGCTGCCCTGGAAGAGGTCAGAAAAAAGAAAAAAAAAAGGAATAATACAATATAAAAAGAACCCAGCCACCTTTCCAAAGATTTGGAGCGGCAGGCCCATGTAGGCCAGCAATGAGTTGCGGTCGCTTGTGCGGAGACTGGTGGGCTTCTTCAGCCGTTGGGCATAGCTGTCGAGCTCGGGGCTGGCGCTGTCCTGCAGGTTGCGCAGCAGGCCGGGAATGAGGGAGACGAGAGAGAACTGCATCATGCAGAGGCGTTCACAGCGCGATCCAAAGAAGAGCATCTAGACAAGAAGAGAGTCAGGTGACGCGGCCCGCGGACAAAACAGGACAGGGGTAAGAAAAGGAGCAGAAAGCAAGAAAGCAAAGCAGGAAAGCGCAGGCAAAAGCAGGCCGTACCTTGGGCTGCAGTAGGCAGCACTTGAGCAGCACCAGCGTCTGCCACCGGAATTCGTGGACGAGCTCGCGCAGGCTCATGCCCAGGTACTGGTCGCGGTCTTCGTCGTCGCCGCCGCCGCCGCCGCCGCCGCCGCCGCCGCCGCCGCTGCCGCCACCGGGCACCATGCTGGGCCCCCCCAGCGCGCCGCGGGCCTTGTCGTCAACCAGGGCTTCCTGGAAGCGGCGCAGGATGTCGACGTCGGAGAAGTCACGCTGGTCGAACCAGGCCTTTGTGACGATGCTGAGCCGCTCGCGCAGCATGCCAAAGAACTGGGGGCTGTCGGCAATGACCACGACAGCCTTTTGCACGGTGGAGCGGGTGACGTCGGGGGGCTTGTTGAGCAGCTTCGACGCGTCAATCTGGCGGGTGCAGGAGATGCCGAAGAGGGACGAGGGAGAAGGGGGGGGAGCGGCGGGGCTGCCAACGGGCGAAGCAGGCATGCTGCTGTTGGAGCCAGCCTCGGCGGCATCGGCGGTGGCGGCGGTGGCGGCGGCGGCAGCACCGGCGGCAGCACCGGCGGCAGCACCGGCGGCAGCACCGGCCAGAGGGCGCAGCAGCGTAAAGTACGAAAAGTCCTCGGTGCTGGCATGGGCGCCGTCGCTGAGGGCCATAAAGGGCAGCAGGGGCCAATCGTACTGGACCGCCGGATCGGGGGCCCCGGGCGCCACGCCGAACCACATCTCCACCTCGGGGCCGCGGGCATGGTGGAAGTCGACAACGCAGAGCAGGGGCGAGAAGGCGGGTGCGGCCGGGGCCGGGGCTGCGCTCGGAGCCACGCTCGGAGCCACGCTCGGGGCGATGCTCGGAGCCACGCTCGGGGCGATGCTCGGGGCGATGCTGGGGGCAATGCTCGGGGCCCTGCCGGGCGTCAGGCCCGGGGCCATGCTCGCACCCGCCCCGGGAGCTCCGTCAGCTGCTCCGCCGCCTGCCGCCTCCGTCGGTGCCCCCTCTGTCGGAGCCAATGCCGCTGTCGGCGCCGTTTCGGTGGCCTCCATCTGGGCGCCTTCTTCCGCCCTTCTGTGCGTCCCGTGCGCCGTGTTGTTCCGTGTCTGTGATGTATTACGTTGTTCTTCTTTGATTTCGTGCTTGCGTCGTGAAAGTCCTTTTTGCGTATCGTGTCTTCAAGCAGCTTCGGCTTCGCCGCCGAGCTCGGTCGTCACGTCGTCCCTGCTGTGCTGCTGTCCCAAACGCATGGGGGACCTTTATTCCATGGGTGGTTAGGAAGAGCAAAAAAAGCTCCAAAACCGCCGCCGGATGTCCTCAGCTGTATGACTCCACAGCCTGCCTGACCCTTGAGCTGGCTGCACACGGGAAAAGGGGCGCCAAGAAAGAACGTGCGTCGAGCGCGCGCGAGTAGCTGCCGACTCCTGTTCGCTTGGTAGGCGAAGTCGAGAGAGAGAGAGAGAGAGAGACGAGGACTTGGAGCCCAAGCGCCAATAATCCGAGTAGTTCACAATTTAGGGGAAGGCGGTGAAGTGGTTAATTTGCGGGGGGTTTGGGAGCTGCAGCGGAAAGAACGATGGCCAGTCTTTCCTTTGGCAATCGTGCACCGTGTCACGTCCCAACTACAGAAAAGTCTGAACAGGTAGATGGATGCGGCGTCGAGTTCTCGTGGTTAGCAAGCGTTGATCACTTTCAGTGTTCTCGCTCTCGTTTTCCCCGGTGGAGCTCCTCCATACTACGACATAGCTACAGATGGGCTCCACAACCGCAGAAAATCCCAGTGGATAAGTTACGCGTCGAGACATCACAATACACAACAGAACGCCGCATTTGGTCAAAGGTCCGTTTCGTTTGCTGGCACTATAACCGCCATGGCCGAAATCCGCCCTCCAGCACACCCTTATCCCCCCCCCCCCCTCCATCGGCCTCGCTTGGACCACAACCGATCAGCAGTTGTGTAGGGCGTCTTTTCGCCCCTGTGCTTCCTCCATTTCGCGATTTTGTTTCGAGCTGTCCTCGGACGCCACCAGCAGCGACCTTGAGCCTCCGATTCTCCTCGCCTGTTGTCGTCTCTTGTCTGCCAGCTCGAGACGCCCAAACCATGATCCCAGCCGGCGACCCAGCCTATGACCGGGCCAGCCGTTCCACGAGAACCGTGAGACGCTGTTTAAACGACAATAATAGACAGGAAAGAGACCTTGTATACAAAGAAGACAAAGAGGCCCAGGAACGGTTGGGCTCGAAACCATGCGCAATCCAGCACGGGTGCCCATCTTACTCGGAACCATTTTTGGTGTAAAGTCTTCCATGTAGGCTGCTCTCATTGGCTTGCATACTGGCCGGCGTACTGAGTCGTAAACTCGTCCGGAACTTCTTGCTCGTCAGAGTCGACTTTGTGGTAATGCAAGATCTCCGAGTACCTGTATTTGAAAAGAAAAAGGAAAAAGGAGAGAAAAAAATGTGTCAGCTAGTGCGGTCCGAGTTACTGCAGCCTGGGTTTTCTCTCTCCATCTTACATCATAACCTTCCAGGTGTCCGTCGGCAAGTCGACGTCATTGAAGCTCCAGTCGAACTTCTCGTCGGACACGGGCTCGTCGGTCGGGTCGTGGTAGGGGGCAAGGTACTCGTGCTCCAGCGACTGTGTGGCCGTCACCCTCTTCTTAGGATCGAATACCAGCATCTTCTCCAGCAGGTCAATGGCCGCATCGTCCGCGTTGGTGAACTTGTTGCGTAATGGTTGGCGTTCCCGCTTCGGCAGCGATTTCACAAACCGGAGTGTCTACAACGCAGCATTGTCAGCATGTGTCCCATGGTCCTGCCGCCCCTCCTCCTGGCTGGTCCCGTACACCCCACCGGGCTACTCACATTTTCGCTTGCAATGGTGTTGATGACATCGTCTGGCGGCGTGCCAAGAAGCTCCGTGATGATGGAGAACTGGTTGACGTGGTCCTTGCCAGGAAACAGAGGCTTGCCTTCGAGCATCTCGGCGAAAATACAGCCGGCGCTCCAAATGTCCACCTCGACGTCGTATTTTTGCCATGTCAGCATGATTTCGGGGGCGCGGTAGTACCGTGTCGACACATAGCCCGTCATCTGGGGGTCCTGGATGCGGGCCAGGCCGAAGTCGCAGATCTTCAAGTCGCAGTTTTCGTTGACGAGGATGTTGCTCGGCTTCAGATCACGGTGCACTACACCGGCTGAGTGGACGTATTTCAGCCCGCGCTATTCGATCGTGTTAATGCGCAGCTCTGGTCTCCCCCGGCACTGGGGAAATCCCTCGGGGGGGGGGGGGGGGGCTGCCGGCCACACGTACCATGATCTGATACAGGAAATACTGGATGAACTGCTTTTCGAGTGGTCGCGAGGTGAGCAGCCGGTGCAGGTCTGTCCCCAGAAGCTCTGTCACAAAGTATCTAAAGCGCACAAACGGTCAGCGCGACGGGCCCCGGCGAGAGGGTGAAACGCGAGCTCACATACATATCCTCCAGAGGCGAGATGAAAATGTCGGAGAGCGATATGACCTGCGGGAAAGAAAACTGGTCAGTAACAGAGACGAGGCGTGCTACAACAACAACACAAGAAAACACAAGAAAACACAAGAAAAACGCTTACATTCTCGTGCTTGAGATGCTTCAGCAGCTTCAGTTCCCGGTAGGTGCGTTTGGCAAGAACCGGGGTGCTGAAAGGCTTCATGATCTTCTTGATGGCGACACTACCGCCCGTGAGCTGATCACGGGCCGAGCTGCAGGGTCCATTGGCGTCAGCAATGGCACTTGTTCTTGGCGCCAGCGCGTCTGCCGTGTCACGCTTTCTTTCTTCGTTCCGGGCAAGCCTCGGGATACGCACCATACGAGGCCAAAAGCACCCATGCCGACGGGCTGGAGGTCCGAGTACCTGTAACGACAAGCAAACGTGGTCAGAAGATCCCGGCGACCTCGCGAGGAAAGGGGCTCCGTCTCTCTGCACAACTCACCTAGACGTGATCTCAAACGTCGTCCCAAAGATCTGGGTGCGGACGAATTCGGCCATGCTGGCGGCGCTTTTCTTGTGCAGAAAGACGCTTCTCAATAGCAGAATGGTCTAAACGGCCGACGTGTATCTTGCGCCGCAGCGTAGATACCGGATCTTGTGGGGATGATGGGGGGGGGGGGTGATTACTGAGCGGGCAGCGGGATGGCTTCGGAATGCGCTTGCGAGTGGACTGGCCGGCCCAAGAGGAAATCAATATCGATGGAATAGTGGGTGCCCTTTTATGCGGCGGGAGCGTAGGAGCGAGCGACTGAAGGGGAGAGGGGAGGAAGACAAGTTTGGTTCGTAGGTATGTAGACGAAGGAGGAAAGAAAGACACCGCTTTTAGGAAAGCTATGGGGAAAGAAAGGGATGGAGGAGGGGGGTAATGGCCAGGGAGAATGTAAGAGACGCTTTCTGTGTCTGCCGGTCTGCAGCAACGGGCTATGGCAAGGTATGGAACAGTTGCAGAAAAAAGGAAAGAGAGCAAATGTTTCGCTGCCTGTTCTTTGTGGCTTTTTCCCTCTGAATTTTCAATGTCTGATCGGCGATCAGATGCCCTCTTTTTTTTCTTATTCGGTCCTCTCGTTGCGGGTTGTCGTGCGGGCTAAAAAATAAAAGGAAGAATAATAAGCAAAAACGGCAAAGCACGCCCACTGCAGGATCAAGCGTTTTTGCGGCTAGACTATGATGGTCGCTGTCGTCGTCAAGGGTCGTACTGTCGTCGTGGGCATCAGCTTTTGGGTCAAGGAGCTGGCGGCGGTGCGTTTTGGTGATGATGGGGGGGGGGGGGGAGGGGACGAGGGAAGAGATCGTGGCGGGGTAGCAGAGAGAGAGAAAGAGCGAGACAGTGTGTGTATAAATGTAGTGTAAGTAGTTCGGCGCCTAGTGTGTATGTATGTAGTGTAAGTAGTTTGGGCTGCAGGACCTATCGCACCCAAAACTGGCAGTGGGGTTCAGAGAGCAGCTGGGCCCCCAAAGACGCCCAAAACGATGTGTAAGATAGCTCTGCGACACTGATCAGCTTGTATATATGTATGCATGGCCATTGCGCATGGGCCTGTGATGGTGAGATTTCTATAAAAATAACTCTATTTCTTTGAGAGCTCTTGTCCCCCACTGCCTTAACCCCCCCCCCCTCCCCTCTCTCTCTCGTTTGACTGTAAGATACATGAGACATGGGAAATTCCGAAAACTGATATCTTGGGGATGCGCAAAAGCAAAAGTGGAGACGCCCATTCTGGACTCCGCATCGCGAGAAATCTTGGACGCGCAAAAGGCGCTGCAACATACAACTATTCTTAGCATCTACCTCGAGCCTTCTCCTTTGCTCCCGCCATGCCAGCTCAAAGCAGACTCGTACACCTCGCTCCCTTGCCCTTGGGTCAGGCCCCCCCCCCTTCCCCCCTTCCCCCCGCGGCCCCGCGACCGATCCCCCCCCATTTTTCGTTTCCTTTTGGAATGCAACGCAACGAAAAGGGGCAAAAAAAAAGATGAGATTGCGAGGGCAACGACAGCGAGAGTGACGTCATGGCAAGCGAGAGCTTTTGTTCGTGTTATTTTCTTATTTTCTTCGTTCTCCTCCCGTAGGAAGAGCGCCTTCTGCGTTCTGGAGACCCCTATACGATATCCCGTCCCTCTTACTTTGTACATGGATGGGCTGACCCCTGTACGGTGATGTCATTTTGGCGTTGGCAAGGGCCAAGCGGCTCGGCCGGACAACTCTTTTCACCGTTAGCAACGGTGCAAGTTCGGCCCAAGCATGCACTCTGGGTAGCATATATCGCTTGTTCGTAGCCGTCCATTCACAGCCGTGCAAAAGCGCCGCCTCCGTCATTGCGCATGACGGCGGAAAGGGCCAACACCAATCACGCCGCAAAGACGGGCCTTTGCCGGGCAGCCGTCCTGGTGGCTGTGATCCCTGCCTTATGCAACCAACTCGCCCGGATACTGGGCAGCAAAGCGAAAGCAACAGAGCTCATGCCGGACGCTTGCATATGTACGGCTGCCCGCAGTGGCTGTGCCAGCATTCGTGATATCGGCTTGTCCGTATTCGTACATATGGCTCTCTCTCTCTCTCTCTCTCTCGGCCACAAAGTTACGTTACTGACAGCGTCATGGCAAAGGGACTTGTAATTTCCAATGCACCCCCCTTTCTCGCGTCACATTCCCGGAAAACGGCAACGCTTATATGGAAAGGGCGACGCTTATATGGAAACGGCAACGCTTTCTCGTCTTACAGCTCGTTCTTGGGGACGCCCGTGACAGTGTCGGGCTGCACCGGCTCAATGTTCCAGATGCCCTCGGCATACTCGTTGATGCAGCGGTCACTGCTGAAGAAGCCCATGCGGGAGACGCTCGTGATGGACTTGGTCACCCACGCCTCCTGGTCCTGGTACGACTTGTCCACGAGCTCCTGCGTCTGCAGGTAGCTGTGGAAGTCGTCCGAGACCAGGTAGTAGTCGCCGTGGTCGCGCACGGCTGTGATCATGCCGGAAAAGTCTGCGGCGTTGCCAAACATGCCGCTCTCGATCGCGGCAAAGACCTTGGCCAGGTCGGGGTCCACGCTGTGGCTTCCGTAGGTGTGGTTGTGGCGGATGTCTTCGACGTCCTCGGCGAGATTGCCAAACAAGAAGATGTTGTCCTCTCCGATCTCACGAGTGATTTCAATCTGGTGGAGTCAGGAAGAAGAAGAGAAGAAGAAGAAAAAGAGAAGAAGAAGAAAATGAGAAGAAGAAGAAAAAGAGAAGAAGAAGAAAAAGAGAAGAAGAAGAAAAAGAGATTGCCCCGAGACTCACGTTGGCGCCGTCGCACGTCCCGATGATCAGGCCGCCGTTCAGGACAAACTTCATGTTGCTTGTGCCGGATGCTCTGTGAAAACGCGCGCGTTAGCTCTCCGCAAGGAAGCGTTTTTGGACAAGGATCAGGGGGGGGCAACGTCTCCCGACATACTCTGTACCGGCGGTGGAAATGTGCTCGCTAATGTCCGAGGCAGGGACGATCAGCTCGGCCTTGCTGACGTTGTAGTCCTCCAGAAAGACGACCTTGAGGGCGTCGCCAATGTCGGGGTCGCTGTTCACGACGGAGCCGACGCTGTTGATGAGGTGGATGATCTGCTTGGCCATCCAGTAGCCCGGGGCGGCCTTGCCGCCAAAGATGCTGACGCGCGGCTGCACCTGCTGGCGCTCCGCGGGCGTCAGCGCCTTGAGCTTGAGGTAGCGGTGGATGACGCCGAAAATGTTCATCTGCTGGCGCTTGTACTCGTGGATGCGCTTCACCTGGACGTCAAAGAGCGCCGACGGGGCCACGGCGATGCCGGTGGTGTCGCGGATGTAGTCGGCCAGGCGCCGCTTGTTGGCGTGCTTGATGGCGGCCCAGGCGGAGCGGAAGGCCTTGTCGCCGACGGCTTGCTCGATCTTGTTGAGCAGGGTCAGGTCCTTGAGGTAGCGGTCGGGGCTGCCGGCCTTGGTCGCGATCAGCTCGGACAGCTGCGGGTTGGCCTGGTGCAGCCAGCGGCGCGGCGTGATGCCGTTGGTGACGTTGACAAACTTGTCGGCGCCAAAGATGGTGACAAAGTCCTTGAAGATGGTGGTGCGGATCAGGTCCGAGTGCAGCTCGGCCACGCCGTTGACCTTGTGCGAGCCGACAATGGCCAGAAAGGCCATGCGAACCATCTTGGGCTGCGACTCCTCGATGATGGACACGCGCCGCAGCAGGTCGCGGTCCTTGGGAAAGCTGCGCTCCACAAACTGCAGGAAGAACAGGTTGATGTCGTAGATGATCTGCAGGTGGCGCGGCAGCAGCTGCTGCACCAGGCTGACGGGCCACTTCTCCAGCGCCTCGGGCAGCACCGTGTGGTTGGTGTAGCCAAAGGTGCGCGAGACAATGTTCCAGGCCTCGTCCCACTCGAGGCCCTCGAGGTCGACCAGGATGCGCTGCAGCTCGACAATGGCCAGCGTCGGGTGCGTGTCGTTGAGCTGGATGGCCACCTGGTCGGAAAACTCGCGCCAGGGGCGCTGCGACTTCTTGAAGCGGCGCACAATGTCGTAGAGCGAGGCGGCGACCCAAAAGTACTGCTGCTTGAGCCGCAGCTCCTTTCCGCGCTCGAGGTTGTCGTTGGGGTAGAGCACGGCGCTGATGGTCTCGGCGCGCTGCTGGTCGGCCACGGAGCTCTCGTACTCGCCGTTGTTGAACTTTTGAAAGTCAAACTCGCCGCTGGCCGCCTTGCTCGACCACAGGCGCAGGTTGTTGGTCGAGGCCGTGGCATAGCCGGGGATCGGCACGTCGTAGGCCACGGCCCTCACCGTCTCGCCGCCCTCCCAGTGGGCCGTCACCTTTTTGCCCGACTCGTCGGCCGTCTTGGTGACGTAGCCGTAGAATTGGATCTGGGGCAGGAGTGCGGTGTTAGCATCAAGCTGGCGGGGAAGAGCGAGGGAAGAGAGAGGGAAGAGTAAGGGAAGAGAGAGAGAAGAGAAGATGGAAGAGAACAGGGGAGAGAATAGGGAAGAGAATAGGGAAGAGAATAGGGAAGAGAGGGAAGAGAATAGGGAAGAGAGGGAAGAGAGAGGGAAGAGAAGAGAGGCCATACATCGACAGTGACATCATGCCGGGGAAACTCCCACGGGTTAAAGTCCAGCCAGTAGTCGGGCACCTCGACCTGGTAGCCGTCGATGATTTCCTGCTTAAAGATACCGTACCGGTAGCGCAGGCCGTAGCCCCAGGCCGGGTAGTTGAGCGAGGCCAGGCTGTCGAGGAAGCAGGCAGCCAGCCGGCCCAGGCCTCCGTTGCCGAGGGCGGCATCATGCTCCTGCTGGATAATGTCCTCGATGCGGAAGCCCAGGTCGGTCAGGCCGTCTGGTCGCGGTCAGATTTAAGAGTAAAGAGATGAGAGAAGAGAGAAGAAAGAGAGAGAGAAAAAAAAAGAAAGAAAAAAGAGAGAAAGAGAGAGCAAAGAGAGAGAAAAGAGGGAAAAAAAGAGAAAAAAAAGACAGAAAAAAGAAAAAAGAGAAAACAGCTGAAAAAGACAGACGGGTCGCGCAACGTGCCTTTGGCCACGGCTTTCTGGCCGACGTTCAGCATGGCATTGTCCAGGGTGCGGCCCATGAGAAACTCGAGACTGAGGTAGTAGACGCGCTTGCTGTCGGCAAAGGTGTGGCGCTGCTGGGTGCGGTTCCAGTCCAGGACCAGGCGGTCGCGGAAGGCCAGGCTGGTCGCGGCATAGGCCGCCGTCTCGTCGCAGTTGAACATGCTGCGGGCGAGCGTGGTCTCGACATGGCGGACGACCTCCTTCTCAAACTCGTCCTTGGTCTGGAACCCGCTGGCCTGGTGCTTCGTCCAGGCGGCCCGCTGGGCTTCCGGGATCGACGCTGCTCATCATGGTTGGCAAACGGAGGCACGAGGCGCCAGAACACGGGGGGGGGAAAGGAAACTGCATCTTCTCACCTTGGACGCTCTTGATATCCTGCGCGCCAAAGCCCGTAAAGGTGCGCCGGTGCTTGGGCCGCGTCACGCCGGCCGGGCTGACAGCGCCCTGGATGTCCACCAGAGGCACGCCCACCGATGGCCGGCGCTCTCGTGTAGGCAGGCGTTCGGAAGCCATGGTGTTGGGTGAAGCTTAATACCGGACAGGCTAAAAAGGGCGTTGGAAATGTTCCTCACAGAGATCCTCGAGGCTGTCGGCGTATACAACCGGCCGGCAGGTTGACGAATCCAAAAATGCCGAGAAGAGGTTGACGAATCCAGAAAGTGCCGACAAGAAATAGAGGCACAGAAAGTAAATGTAAAACACAAAGGCAACCAGAAGCAGCTGCGAGGGGGAGGGGAGGGGATCAGGTAAAGAAGGCGATACTATACGACAAAAAGAGGGGCGCAGAGAGCCTGGGCCCTGTTTTCGGTTGCCCAAACGCAAGACCATGGTGCAAGCAGTCCCATTGGGCTTTGGCGAGCACGGCAGGCAAAAGAGTTGTGCACGGCAAGGCAGGCAAAGCTACTGCTTAGCTGCGGACTACCGACAAGCTCCGTAAACCTTAGCGCGCGCGCGCCCTGGCAAACGCCGGCTCCCTGGGGCGTGCTCTTGCTGTGCATGACCCCGTCGGTCGCTGACAGAGGGCTGCGTCCCTCTGATCTGTCTGGCCCCGGGGCGCAACGCCTCGCCGGCCGTCATCGCGATGCCGGCCAGGGCCGGCAGGGCACAGGACGCGCGGGACTGCCCGGTGGGCTCACTCGTCAGGCCCAGGCGGCGAGCATACGAGCGTGGCTACGCGAGACCGCGCAGTAGTGTCGGCGTAGCTTGCATAGCACCTCGACGACGTTGCAAAAAAGCCGTCCTTGGCATGCCGCGATGCTGGCGTCAGACCACCCCCCATCTTATCGGCGGGAGGAGCTTTGGCCATAAGCGCCTCGAGGCGTCCCCACTTGGAAACATCTGATGTTCTGGCGCAGAGCTCTGTAGCGCGGATGGCGCAGGCGACGAAGAAGGGCCGGAAGCGTGCGCTCCGGATGCGCTCGCTGGACTTGTACTTACGGCTGGAACGCGGCGGGAGCCAATGCACGTATTATGCTCAAAGCCGGAAGAGCTCTCGGAACAGAAAACCAAACAAGCAAAGCCAGGAAACGGCCCAAGACGAGGACTCTCACAAGTTATTACAATTACTAAGGTCTTCTTGTTCCGCAAACAAATGTCCAATTACAGTATGTGCGGCCCAAAACACTATAAGGAATAGGTGTATCATAAAGAGATCCAAGATTCCCACGGAAGATGAAAAAAAAGGAACGTTACCGATCCCCGCCAAACGCCGTGCGTCCCTCCAAACGGAACAACGCAAAACTCCTCCTCGGCTCTTTGAAATGAGAAAAAAAGAAAAAACGCCAGTCGTGATGCTCGCAATGAAGGAAGATGAAGCTTGCCGCTTGCTTCCACAGTCGTCTAACCTCGTCAAGTTCTTTCCAATTCCGAATCAACCCCCCGTCCAAGCAGAACAGCGCCGCGTCATCAGAGAATGCCCGAGTCCTTCAGCGCGTTATTCAGAATGGTCTCTTTGACGGCAATAAAGACGAGCCGGATGTTGGAGGTGTCAGTGGCCTGTGTTAAGCTTGAGGAAAAAAGCAGAACGTTAGTAGCGACCTCAACAGGACATTCTCGTCAGCACACGCCCGGGACATACTGAGGGTACAGGTTGAGGTGGGCCCTGTTGACCTGGTTGAAACGCCATAGCAGGTACTTGGCGGCCTTGTTGACATCGCTGCCGCCCGAATAGTCTTGGAAGTAGTTTCCGAGCGGCGAGCGGGTCAGTTTCTGCTTGAAGATGTCGACCTTGTTCAGGAACAGGATAATGCTGGTCCGCATGAACCAGCGGGAATTGACCACCGAGTCAAACAGCAGCAGGCTCTCAATCATGCGGTTCTGGCTGCCCTCTTCCAACAGGACCTGGTCGTACTCGCTCAGGGCAACACAGAAGATGATGGACGTGACATTTTCGAAGCAGTGAATCCACTTCTTCCGTTCGCTCCTCTGGCCACCAACGTCGAACATACTAGCGTGCCGGTCAGCAACACGATACAAAAAAAAAAAAGTCAAAAGCCAAAAGCCTTGGTAAAAAGCCTTGATAAAAAAGAAAGACACGGGCACGTACTGTATGCTGAGCTGCCCCATCTGGAAGCGAGTCTCGTAGATACCAGTGGTCTTGGTCCGGGCGCGCAAGACGTCCGTCTCGTTCGGAATATAATCGGGATGCGCGATGCGCCTGACTTCGTCGAAAAAACTAACGAGCAGCGGTTAGCCATCGGCCGTCTCACGCCGGCGTCAAGCAAGGGCTGGCCAGGGCTCCGGACTTACTACTCGGCCGAATCCATCAGGTAGAACTCGGTTTGTCGCTCCATCAGCACAAGGCGGCCCGGGTCGTTCCATATGGCCTCAATGGCCTCGCCAACCCGAGGGTCAAGCCGTGGCTGCGGCCCGGCCTCGATGTGGTAGTCGATGATGAAGTCGGCAAGGGCCGCGTTCCCTTCGACCTGAGGCTGGATATCGAGCTGGCGCATGGCCAGGGCCACAGCCTTGGCACACTCGAGCAAGTTCTTGTAAATGGTTGCGCGGTAGCCGTACAGTTCGTCATCCGAGTACCCCTTGAGGTGGATGATTTTCATCTGCTTCACAATGGTGGACTTTCCCGACTCTCCCGAACCTGGCCGCCGCACCGTTAGCCAGTCTCCGGTTTGTGCTGCCGTCTTTTGTCTTTCCGAGAAAGGAGCGCAAAAAGGACAAAAGGGGAGTGAGTTCATACCAAGCAAGAGAATCTTGCATTCTCTCCGTAATCGTTTCGAGTCTTCCTCCAGATCCTTATCGATCTTCTGGCTTCGTTTCTTCTGCTCCGCCTCATCGCTAGGAGAGCTCATGCACGATCCCATGGTGACCATCTATCCCCTGAAAAAGGGGGGGTTTGCTTTTTCCAAGAAGAGGGATCGTCGCAGTCGCCCTTTTCTGTTCCGACTCGCTCGTTTAATCGGCGGCCCTTAATGTCCACTCGGATGCGCCACCGAAAGCCACAAAACAAAAGGCGTAGAGACGTTGGGAGGGTCAAGACGCGCGTGGTGTAACCCCTCGCAGTACGGAACAGAAGCCCATGAGGAAGCAGTTCGTGCGTTGTCCCTGAATCCGTGTGCTGCTGGAGGTGATTTTAACTCTGGAAGGATCGGCGGAGAACCAGTGCACGTGTGTTTTTTTTTTCTGGTCGTGTTCTAACGTGGCCGAGCGGTTCGCAGTCGAGAGAGCAGGGCGAAGAAAAAGAAACCAAAAAAAAGAGTCTTGGACAAGTTATGTGTGTGTGTGTGTGATATGAAGTATGCTTAAGGGACGCACGCGGAAGCAGACGGGAATGTCGGCGTAGCACTTATCGGGTCCTAAGAGCGCTAATGATATCACTGACAAAATCGGGGGTAGATAGCTTCGAGGCGAGGCAGGCCGAGTGGGAAGCAGAAGCGGCACGAGACGCCAAAGTCGTGCACGGTGATCGGATGCGCTGTTTGAAGTCGGCTGCGAAACTCGATCAAAAAGCAAAGCGGTGCCGATCAAAAAGGGAAGCGAAAAAGAAGGCGAAATTCAGCGCCGAGCTGACTTTGTTGCTGAGCAGTGGCCGGCGGGTGGAGAAGCTTTCCTTTGTACGTAAAAAGCAGCGAGAGCTATGACGAAAGGGCTAGATAAATAAGCAGACGCAACGAGCTCGCCGCGAAGAGCCGCACAAGAGGGCTGCGGCTGTAGAAGCAAAGAACACAACGTTAGTTTCGTGAAAATAGTGAGAAACTTTGCAGCACTTGTTTTTTTTCGTGGCATTTGTTTCTGTCGGTCTGGAGAACAGGGCGCAGACCTGAAGTGTAACAAGCTAAGGGGAAAAAAAAGAAACACTGGGATATGCAGGCAGGGCAACTGGATGGGCCGCAGATGAGCCGCAGATGGGAGGGCGGGCTTCCGCAAGCGATAGGAAGAGGCGGTGATGGGAGGGGGCGGCATGTGAAGGTGAAGGGCCTTGAAGAAAAAGAGTTCCAGAGTGAAACATGAAAAAACAATATAAGAGGGGGGGAGAGTAAGACACCAGCCGAAAAAGAAACAAGGTGCAATTGAAGAGGAGAAAAGCCGAAAAAGAAACAACGTGCAATCGAAGAGGAAAAAAGCGAGGAAAACGAAACGCATCAGACTTACTCGGACGCAGGCGATGCGATCTGAAGCAGAGGAGCCGCAGGGCAGCCAGACAGGTCGCACTCGTAGTCCGTGCGGCGAATCAATCGGTAAAGCGCAACGCTGGATGAAGCGGATGACGGATAGAGAGAGGAGAGGATGCAACGCGAAGAAAGGCGTGTTCCCACACGATGGAGGCGAGGATGTGCAGAAGACGTGGATGTGAAGGACGACGGCGGCGACAATTGTGAGGAAATGAGAGAATGAGAGAATGAGGGAGGATAGCCAAGGAAACAGGGGGGGGGGGGGGGTTACGCGGGATGAAAAGAGCAGGAGGCGAGATGGATGGCTGACCGCAACGGGCAGCAGCTAAAGCGAGAGGAGTTCCAGTAGCAGGCGAGCGAGCTTGTTTGGGTAAGGCCTTCTTTTTTTTCCCACGCAAAGAGATATGTACACATATATTTCGCTAACGAGCCACAAGCGCTGTGCAACGGACGAAGCTTGATTAGGTAAGGCCTGGGAAGGCAAAGGCCAATCATGTGGAATCTGAGGGCGCGCAGCGCTCGCATCCCGCAGGGTTGACGGCCTGGGGGTGGCAAGCAAGAAACGGTTAGCCTGCTCAACTGGGACGGCAGATGGACGAGTAAACAGGCAAGCGCGGCAGGATGATGTGACGGAAAGGATTCTTAGGCAGGGTCGACCAGATAGCGACCCCGCCCACGCCAACACACGTCAACCAGACAAAGTGTAAGAAGGAGGGAATTTCTTTGAGCGTCCAGTCCCCCGCCAAGAGGTATCCTACAAGCCTTTCGTTGGCCGGTCGGTTACGGTCGGTTGGTTACGGGGACAAGGCGTGCAAGATACGGCAAAGTAATCCGGTGGTTGCGTATCTTTTTTTTTCTTCTTTTCTTGTCTTATCTGGCCAAGTCCTGCGTTCGAGAGAGAGAAAAAAAGCCTCCTCCGCAGCTGCCTTTTTGAGCAAGCCGGGCCCTTCGGAAGCAACCCTGCAAAAAGGCCGGCACAATCGGAGCCGCGCTTCGGTGCCCGTCAGCAGCCCATGGACCCCCCCCCCCCCCCCTCCCGCGCTGCGGACAGGTGTCAGAGCAAGACTTAAGACACAGCCGCGGCTTGCAGAGCTCCGTACATGGCCCGTTTGCCAGGTTTCCGCGCGGCTTGCACAGCTCCGTGCCGGTTTTCCTCGCTCGGCAGTTTCAGGGACCGCCGCCCCCAGCACGCAGCGCAGCATTCTGGCGGCGCAGGCCCGCTGCCCGCTGGCTGCTGCTGCGTATGAGTAGAAACGCCGCCTTTCTTGTTGTGGACTAGGCCCAAAACGACACAGGCTCCACAGCCAATTCGGCCAAACCAGGCCTGGCGCAACGCACATGGCTCCCCGGTCCAGTGGGGTTGGGGGGTCTCAGACTCTATCATAGCGCTGCAAGATTGCCCATTCCCACCAGACACTAATAACGGCGGCCATCATGGCCACAACGGTCGGGCACGCGGCTGCTGAAGCCTACGGGAGCCGGCCCTCGAGTGTCGCTGGCGACCGCACAAAGCTGGAGTTTTGCATGCCTCTCCAACACGGCGTAAGACAACACTGCCTTGCAGAGGGTAAGGTATATATATTTACATGCACGCAACTTGCCGTGGCTGTCCGATGCCGCCGCCACTCCAAAAGCACCCCTCTGCTCTCCGATACGGACACACGTATCCAGGCCTCGCTTGGCAACGAATCGGCGCGGCCTAAGCAGGGCATCCCCACTTGGCAAAGAAACGAGTCAGCCACATAAGGGGGGGGGAAGGGGGGCATGCTCGGCAGTAGGATAGATGTCTGTGTGCCTGCTCAGTTGCTGCCGCCCGATCTCGTTTCTTGGTTGCCTTCCCACGTGCTCCCACGGCGCATCAGTATCCGGAGCCGGCGCCCCCCGGACAGCGGCGCGGGCGCGCTGGAAGAAGCAATAATAGGCGAGGAATACGACTCTGGATGCGCGAGATCCGGTGTCTTTGCATACGGAGCCATACGGAGCAGAGCTTTCCGTCCGGAAACAGCCCCCTTGCCGCCCAGGGATGATGTGCGCTGGGAGATGCGCCCGGGCTGCGCCCGGGCTCCACGCGCGGAGGAGACTGCAAGATTGGTGCATATTGGCAAATCGCGGAGCTCGGGCTAGGTAAGGTATTTTATGCCGTGATTAGCACCGATGCAACCTGTTTGTGCAGGGCTATCTGGGGGGAGGAGGAGGGGAGGGGGGGTAGGGGGGGGGCAGGGCTGCCGAGAAAAGGGGGGCGGTAATCAGATTTATGACGGCCAACGGCGGATGCGTTCAGCTGGGCGTTGCCTACCGGCGGTGTGTTCTTTCGATCTTGGCCGGTAATTAGCCAACTGAGACAGGGTGATTGTGTTGGGGCACTTTTATGGAATGAACGGGCCTTGGCTCAAGTAAACAGTATCCCACCCAAGCTCAAGTCTACGGAGTACTCTTGTTCTCTGGGGGTGAGCTTGGCTTTCGGCATGTAAAATGACAACCGGTCAGCATGCAAGGCCCTTACGACTGAGATCTGGGGTGTTTTCACCCACACAACGACACATGCAGTGTTTTTCACACAACGACAATGCAGTGTTTTCACATAACGGCACATGCAGTGATCTTACTATACCACATCGTATGGCCTCAATGCCCGGCGTGAAAAGGATCGACTCAAACAGCAGAGCCACATCACTTCATGCGGTCCCGAAAGACCATAAACTGGCGCACGTTTTGCTCGTGCACGGCACAGGACACTGACCACTGCTCGCGGGCCTCCTTGTCCTGCTGGAGCCACTCGAGATACTCGGATATGCCCTCGTCGCTCCGCGTGGTGAGCCACGCAAGGTTGCCGTCCCGCCGCCTGTTTTCCACGGCGAGGCGCCGCGCCTGGAAGTGGTCGACATAGAGATTGTTGAACTCCTCCCATTCCATCATGTAGTGCCGGAACTCGGACACGTACTTTTCCCACGAGCCCTGCGACGGTTGCAGATCCGGCAGGGCCAGCGCCGGCGGCGGTGCCGGCGCGGTAGGCGGCTTGGGGAACTGGATCACTCTCCGCTTGACCGGCTTTCGTGCCACGGGCGCCTTGGCCGACGCCCGGCTCTCAAACGGCAGCGTGGACCTGAGGTCATGGAGCGAGTTGAGCCCGTTTCCCGTCTCGCCGAGCACGCCAGATGCCGCCTCCGTAAAGGGCTCCACCTTTCGTATGTCGGCAAAGCTGGCAATAAACTCCTCGCTGTCTTCCGAACCACCCAGGGTGGCGCTCGCCTTGGACCTGGCCGGGGCTGCCGTCCCGTTCGGGGCGTTCCCGGCATCGCCCGCACGCCACTCCGGCCGCGAGGGCTCGACGTGCATGTTGCGCGCCCCACCATTTGGCTGCCCGCCGTCTCCCAGGGTGGTGGTGGTGGAAACGGGTGCATGGCTGCTTATCGGACGAGGAGCATCATGGCCGGGAGCATCGGCGGCCGATATGACGGGCGAGTCGATTTCCATTGCGACCGGACTGGACGGTCGTGGACTGCCGGCCTTGCCAGCAGGGGCGCTGTCAGTCTTGGCGCGTGCCGGAATGGGCTCATCCTCGGCACCACGGCTCTCGCCATCCGTGCTGTGGCTGTCTTCGCCATCGCCTTGGTGGGCACCCGGGGCCTTTTCATTAGGCGTGGCCCGCGGCTTCTTCGTTGCCCGTGCGGCCGATTGCGTAGGTGTCGCCTGGCGTGGCGGCACCGAAGTTCGCTGTGCGCCTTGCGGAACAAAGTGCTCAGAGCCGATGCTTTCCGCCCACTTTTGGGCGTCAAAGGCCGCTCCGCTGGTGCTCTGGGAGGGCCCGGGACCAAACCCCGTTTCCCCAGCTGCAGCCGCAGCCGCAGGCGGCTCATGAGGAGGCGGCGGAGGCGGTGGCGGGGGCGGCGGGGGCGGCGGAAAGGCTCCTCCGCCTCTCGGCACTATGCGCTCCTTGCCAGGTGAGCGCCGACCGACTCGGGTTCCAGAGTGCGACCGGAAGATCCTGCCGATGCCGGGCTTGTCGCTACCGGAATCTCCCTCGCTGCCACCGGCACTAAACTGCCAGTTGGCATTCGGTTGCTCGCTAGCAACAAACTGCGTGTTAATCTCATCGAGGCTTTTCTTTGAAAACATGTGGCCGCCGCCGGGCTCTTGCGAGCCAGGAGCCGCGGCCGGTTGGGCCGCACCGGGCTTGTCGTCGTTAAGAGAGAGGTTCGAGCTAGAGGACGCGGTAGAGTCAGTATGAGTTTGCGCTTGTTGAGAGCTTTGCTTGGCCCGCCGCTGGCTTTTCGTCGTCTTGGCCTCCCCGTGCTTCTTCTTCTTCTTGTCATTTGGTGGGGCATCGTCCGATTCGACAGAGCGCTTGCTGGGGTCAAAGGGCTCGACACCAAGGACAAGGCGCTGCAACACTCGAAACTGCTTGCTCTCAAGGGCGGTCATGTCATTTCCCTCCGCCGTCTTACGAAGGCGGTCTGCTTCTCCACTTGGAAACGGGGCGCAAAAGCTTCTCGGATAGGGTGTGGAAGGGCGCATGGGAGGGGCCGTGTCCTTGAACGGCGCCCGAGGCAGCTGCTCGCTCATCCCCTCATGGGCCAACTCGGCCGACAAGGTAGAGAGGCAGAAAGCGCCCATGGACTGATTTGGCAACGGGATTGGGGTTGGGTTTGCGTACAAAATAGAGCCATGTCGTTGGCCGGCTGGATGACTGGCTTGTGCTGGAAAAAGGCGGCTTGGTTAGTTCTGGATCTGCATATGAACAATATTGACCAAAAAAAACACGTACAAGGAGTGTCGTCATCTTTGCGCTGCTCGCTATTCATCTGCTGCTGATATCCGTCTTCGAAGCCGAGCTTGGTCGAAGCTGTTGCCGTTCTTGCTCGTGCACTGGCTCGGCTGCGCGATCGAGGAATGGCCTCTTCTCGAGGGGGCCGAGGGGGGTTGTCAGTGCTGGTGCTGGTGCTGGCGCCAGGCTTGCTTCTGGAACTTGACTTGGCCGTGCCGGACGGAGAAGAGTCGTCGGGCAGGGAGTTGCGGCGGAAGACGCTTGGCCTGTCGCCAGGCGTGGCCGCCCGCTGGCTCTTGGCGCGGTTCAAGAAAGAGGCGGCCACGGGTACGCCGTCAAAAGGATTGAACTTTTCGCCGCCGTGTGTCTGGTAGGGCGTGCTCTGCCGCGCGTCAAAGAACGACTCGTCCGACCGGTTGGTGGGCACGCCGTCACCCGGCTCCTGGGCCGGGCGCGCCGAGCTCGACGAGCGCCCGTGCTGCTGATATTCGCGGTCGTCTGACCTGCTGCTCGAGTGGGAGTGGTGGTAGGATCCACGAGCAGGCTCCTCGTCGCTGAACGGGGGGGCTGTGCTGTGCACGCGGCTCGTAAAGTAGTTGGTCCGGTCGCCCGCGGGGGGCTCATCGCCCGTGCGCGATTGGGGGTAGAAGCCCGAGGTTCGCCGGGTGCCAAACGAGGCGTCGGCCTTTTGCCTCTGGGAGGAGGGGGTCTTTGGCGGTGGCGGCGGCATGGATTCGGCTGCGGCCGGCCTGCCGCTGCCACCAGTAGTACCGGAGTCGCAGTCGCTCCAGGCCGGCGTGCTGCTGCTGCTGGAAGATCCGGGCTTGGTGTTGGCCGTGTAGGCGGCCTTGGCGCTCTGGGCCGGCGGGCGCGGCTTGGGCGCAGTTTGGCGCATGCTCTGCCATGCTTGGTAGCGTGTTTCGCGGTCCTCCTTGGTCGTCCTGGGGGGAGGAATGTTTACGTTGGCAAAGTGGCGGGCCGAGGACGAGGCGCTGGAGCCCGTGCCGCGGGCTGCCGAGGTGGGTGCCTGGCCGGGCCGGCGAGGCGGCACCGGGAACTGGGTCGCGACATCCTGCCAAGGATTCCCCCGGACGCCGGAGGCTGTTGGGTAGCGGCTGGTCTGGCGCTGGCGCTGTAAATCGTACTTTTTCTTCTGCTCCGGGCTGGTCAAGATCTCGTGAGCATTCTGTATGACTTGGAACTTGGCTTGGTACTCGGCTTCTTTGCCTGGGTTGCGGTCGGGGTGGTACAACAATGCTATACAGACAGTCAGTGTGTGGTGCCCAAGACAGGACGAGAGGCCAAGGCAACAGGCAGCAAGCACATTCATTGCCACGCACCCAGCTTTCGGAACTGTTTTTTGATTTCGTTGACGTCTGCCGATGGCGGCAGCTGCAAATCGGCATAGTAGTCTCTGCTGGCATCTACTTTCGCCATGGCCCAAGAGAAGTTGCAGCAGCTGAAGCTGCGGCAGATGCTTGGTGGGCGTCGTTTCTCCCGCTCCAGAAACCAAAGCGCTGTCAGTTTTGGCGTGCGACTGCAGGAGCGAGTATGGCCCGCCGGGATGAGCAGCAGCGTTTCGTGCAAGTTGCCGTGTTGTATGTTGTGGCGGCAACAAAGGGAGGGTGACAAACGGATGAGAGAGCAGGCACAAAGCTGGCGGCGCCGGGTCCGACCCGGAGTCTTGATTGAACGGGCCCCGGCTGTGGAGATAGGTCGGGGAATGCCTTGCAGCAGCCGCGTTCTGGGCCTTTGGCAGAGCAATGTGTCGTCTTTTGTTGTGCTGTTTGTGGCCGTAGCGGTCGTATCCAGTTTATTTTTACTTTCGGGATGTGGGTTTTTTTGGGCGGGAGGCTCGACTATGTAAGAATGTAGGAACAATAAGGAGACTAAACCAGAAGAACGGGGGGCGCAGAGGACCACCTGCGTAAACGGTAGGGGACAGCAGATGCTTCCTGCTCTCAAAGGTAGAACGTGTGCTTGTAAGTATTTGCTGGCGATGCTTGTCCGTCGGGGTGCGCGGCACATAAAAGAAGGAGTGCGGTCGACTCTGGAAAACCGTCGACGTTGGGTGGGCTTGTTTATTCAAGATGACGGGGCTAGGAGCGAGTGGAGAGCGAGTGGGGTAGTTGCGCAGGCGGCCGCTGCAAAGAAACAAAGGTGGGGGGAGACAAAGGCAGCAGCAGCAGCGTGCGGATTATTGAGAGTGTATTGAGAGTGTATTGAGAGTGTATTGAGACGAGATTTCGCTCCTCTATCGACGCCTTGCTGCACTGAAGCAGCAACAATAGGCAGTGGGGCAGTCTACCTGGATGTTGCCAAAACGTTTGAGATCAACGGTGCAGCCGAAGCATGCGCGACTCGGGGACATGGACAGCCAGAAGAAACACAAAGATACAGAAGAAACACAAAGATACAGAAGAAAGCACAGAAAATACAGGAGAACGCACAGAAAATACAGAAGAAAACACAAAAGATACAAAAGAGGCGTGGAAATCGCTCATACCGAGACACGAGGCCGCTGGCGTGAGAGAACGGGCAGGTGCGAGGGACAGGAGAGACACGCCCCTCCCTAGTGGCCAGCCACACGCCGCGACAAGGCAGCATCATGCCCTCGCTGCACATGCAAGCATCTTTTGCGTGTCCCGTGCACGTGAGCAAGGCAGTGCTGCCTGCCTGCCTTGCCCTGCCCTGCCCTGGCTGCGGCTTCCTTCGCGCCTTGCAAGCCCACATGGTCGCGTTGCCAAGCATGATTCTACGGCAAGTGCCATTTCGGGCTTTTTGTTACATAGTGACGTATTCTGTCGACAACAGCCGACTCGGAAGCCGGCAACCCTCGGGCCAATCCTCAAACGCCTGTCGCCGCCATTGCACAGCATGTCCTGTCGTTTGCCCTGCTTCTTTGGCCATAAAGTATCTCTGTAGAATATGTAAAGATCACGTTTGACCGCCTCTGCCGCGCCGCCAGTGTCTTGGCTGTCTTGGCTCCAATACCCAATATGCACTCAATCCCAACACCCCCCCCCTTGACCAAGTAATCATGCAACGCCGAATCCCCTCCCACACACTGTAGCCCTTTTTTTGATATACAAAGTATTGATACGCCCACGCCCGCTTCAGTTGATTTCCCTTCCCAGCTCGTATGACCAGCCTCCTTGCCGCCGAATCTTGTCGCATGCCGCAAGGTCCTTTCTGATTTCCTCCTCCGTCAGCCGGTCCGTCCCGCTCCAGTTGGCACTGCTTGTGCGCGCGCGGAACTTGTGCCACCGGTCCTTGCTCTTGTTGAACACCTCCTCCATGTTGAGCGGGCCCGGAGGTCCAAACACAACCATGGGGTCAATGGTCTCTTGCCTCATCAGCGCCCTCCGCAGATCCGGCGAGTCGGCCCACGCTGCCACGGCTATCCGCCCGTCGTCGTCGCTGTCGTCTTCGTCGTCGTCCGTCTGGATCTCCGGCAGTTCGATGCCGTCGCCGTTGGGGAATCGTGGCGACGACTTGGCAGCCGACTTGGCCGTGGATTTGTTGTTCACCGGTGCCCCGGCCGGTCGTGCCGGCGTCTTGTGCGGATTGGCACCCGTCTGCGCTGCTGCTGCCGCTGCTGCCGCTGCCGTCGCCGCGTTGGGCGTCGTGCCAAACTGGATGGCCGCCTTGGACATCTGCGCCATGTCCATGGGATGGCCTGCCCGCACCTGGTGGTTGTGCTGATGCTGTGCGGTGACCGTAGACTTGAAGAGATCGCGCGATACATTGGCCGGAGCTGGTGCCGTCAGATAGCCGTTTCCAAACATTGTTTTCGTGGGCAGATCCTTGTTCACGTTAGCCCGGCCCATCTCGGGAAAAATTGGCCCGCAAGGGGGGAGAAGCGTCCATAAAAAAGAAAAAAAAACAAACCTTTTTGAACCCATTCGACGGCCGCACCGGTGGCCCCTTGATGCTGGACACACGCGCCACATGCCCGCCCATCTCGAGCTCGTCCTCGTCAAAGTCCTCGCTGAGCCGGAGCCGCTTCGTGTCCTTGGCCTGGTACGCCGGCATACCGGTGTTGTTGGCCGCACCGGCAGCAGCCATGCCGGACCGTACATTTCCGTGGTCCGGCCCGTCCGTGCCGGGCAAAGGCCGCTTGGAGAGCGACTTGCCGGCCGTGGGGAGTGCCGCGCTGGCGAGCCGGTGCAGCTCCTCTTGAGGGCGGTGCATCGTCGCCGCGCCCGACGTTGCCGTGGCCAGCCGTGACTGCGGCCGCGCCGGCTGTTGACCGGCACCCGCCTTCTCGGCCCGGCTGTATTCGGACGACGGCCCGCCCGGCAGCTGCGTCCTTGGTGCCGGTGGCGGCGCCCTCGTCAGCTTCGCCTTCTCAATGGCCGCCTGTCGTTGCTGTGCTGCCGCCGCCTTCTTGGCGGCCTCTGCTGCGGCCTGTTCACGCTCGCGTTCGCGCTCTCTCTGCCGCTGCTGCTCCAGTCGCCGCTGCTCTTCCTGTTCCTGGATCGCCGCCCGCTTCTTCTCCATGTCGGCCTTGACGTCCCGCTTCCTCTGTGCCTCGCGCTCCTCCTGTTCCTTTCTCTTGGCGGCTAGCTCGAGGGCCTTTGGCCGCCCGTTTGACGACACCGAACTCTTGAAGCTCTGTATCGACGTCTTGTGAAGCGAGGCCGTGCTTGCCTTGCTTTTCAGCTGCGGGCCGCCCAGGTTCTCGTGCAGGTTGGCCGCAAGCACGCTGTTTGACGGGTGGAACTGCGACTGCTGCTGCGAGCTGGACGTGTTCACACGGATCACCGTCGGGGCTTGCTTCGTCTTGGTAGCCACTTCCTTGGTCGGCTTCATCGGCCGCCGGACGGTGCGGCTGCTCTGCGCCGAGCGCGGAACTCCCGCGCTCCCCGAAGCCGCAGCATGCACCGGCAGGGGCGGCGGGAGCATGCCAGACTGTGAATCGGCCAGATCCACGTCCGTGTCAGCCGGCTGGGCCGTCTTTCCTTTCCGGGGGCTTTCCCTTTCCCTCGGAGCCTTTGTCGGCTGAGCACGCGTCGGGGAGCCATCCTGATGCGTCTGCCGGGGTCGGGTCGATGGCGGCGGTGCTGGTGTCCGCAGTGCTTGCGGATGCGTGATCTGCTTTTTGTCCTGCAGGGCCTCTTGCTCGAGGTCCGGCTCGCGCCGTTGCTCCAGCTCAATGTGTGACTGCTGCTGCTGCTTTTGTGCCCTTTGGGCTGCCAATGCCTGCCTCTCCAACGCAGCTGCTTTTTCCTGCTCCTCACTGAACAGTCTGGCCTTTTCACGCTCCTTCTCGCGCAGTTTTTCCAGCTTGCTCATCTGCTCTGTGAAACGCTGCGTCTCCTTCTCGTCCTTTTCGCGCTGCTTCTGCTCACGACGTTCCCGCTCCGCAGATGCCCGCGTTTTGCGAGCAATCGGACGTACCGGGCTTTCTGGGCGGCCCGGAGACTCGGGCTCTGCCAAGATTTCGGTTCTGGCTTCGGCCGCTCCAGCATCTTTGCTTGCAGCACTCTGGCTGGTGCTGGAATCCTTAAAAGAGCCTCCCGGATACGACAGGTCAGCAACGCTGCCATACTTGGCCTTGGGCACCAGCGATTCTGTCGACGGCCCCGCCATTGGACCGAGCCGTGTGACCGAAGGAGATGAAAGAAGCGATGATTTTCCCTCCGCACTGAGCGCAGCACTGCTGGCCAAGAGCCCCTTAGAAGTCTTGAGGATGGACGACAGCTTGTTCTTCACTTGCTTGAGAGGACTGTCGCGGAGCGTGCGCGAGGGTGACTTGGATGGCGACAGTGGCCGATCCTCCCTTTCTCGCACCGTAGCTAGAGACGCCGGATTCGACGTATCCGTGGGGTTGGAAACCGAAACGGGCTTTCTCGGGGGCTCCCTACCCTGCTCACCCAGAGGAAAGGAGGGAACAGAAGCAGATTTCATATGCCATGTGCGTTCGGGCATGTCAGGGGCCGCTGCCGTCTTGGGTGAAGATTCGCCTCGAGAAATATCTTGCTGCTGCTGCTGCTGTCTCTGTTTTGGTAGCACGAAATCGGACCGCATGTTGCTTTGAGGACGGCGGTCATGGCTGTCGTCCAGCACCTCGGCCGTATGCTGGGTCTTTGTCATATTCAGACGAGGGCTGGCCGTCGCTGCAGTTGGAGGCGACAGTATCCAGTCGTCATCGTCCTCTGCAGGAAAGGCGCCAGGGCCTGCCATTGGAGTTGTGGACCTTTTTGGCGAGGGCAACGCCGGCAGCTGTTTCTGTTGTTGTTGTTGTTGTTGTTGTTGTTGTTGTTGCTGCTGCTGCTGCTGCTGCTGTGCCAACACGGTCAGAACATTCTGAGTCGTACTCGGCAGATGGCTGGCCAAGGACTTGGAAGGACGAGGCCCGTTTGCCTGTGATTTGCCCAGCATGCTAATCCTATCTTGCAGACGTTGCGTGTATGTCTTGTGGTGGGTGGCGAGGGATTGTTCCGTGTCCGCCGGGTCCTTTGCAGACGGGCCCGTCTCCTCGTCCTCGAGCGGGCGCATGGGGCCGAGGCTCTTGCCACCTGTGACACGGCTGCTATAAGCTACTGGCGCTGGGTCAATGTGGCTGGTGCGAGACAGTCTGGAAGCGCCTGCGCTCTTGTTCGATGTGAAGGGCTCGCGCGCAGGGAGTGACGCAAAGTTCAGACTGCTCTTCCGAACAACCTGCCGCAGCGGGCTCGACTGGTCTTGCTCGGACGGAGAGCGTGGCTCGGGCGTGTTGGATTCGGGCTCCGGCTCCGATTCTGGCTCCGACTCCGGCTCCGGCTCTGGCTCCGGCTCCGACTCTGGCTCTGGCTCCGGCTCCGACTGTGGCAGCGTGGCATCGGACTCCAAGCGGTCCTCGCCCACCAGGTCCATCTCATCGTCCACCTCTTGACGAGGTTCGCTCTTGCCAGGCAGGGCGACTGGTGTTGCTGGCTTCGCAGCCAGGGCTTGAGTCAAGGCAACCGAGGCAGAGATGGGCCCGGACGGTGGTACTGGTGCCGCAGGACGAATCTGCCCTTCGGCAAGAGTAGGTGCCAAGGTGAGAGCAAAGGCCCTATCGGCCCCCGCTGTAGCTGCCAGCAGACCCGGAGGAGGAGGGCACGCAGGCGTGGTAGATTGCAACGGAGAAGACGACTGTGCCATGGGCTTGCCATCTGGCGTTGCCGACAAGAACTGTGACGGAGATGACGGCGGCCTATCCTCCGCCGACGGAGGCGAGTGCACAGGGACAAGGGGAGAAGAGGGTGACACTGCAGATGGTGTTGGAACACATTCCTCGTTGGGCGGCGGCAGTGGCGGTGCCGCTGAAGTCTGTTGCTCTTCTTTGGCCGAGTGAAAGGATGACTCGACTGTTGGCTGTGTAGGGCTGGAGTCGCGGCCGTTCTCGTCCGGCGATGTCAGCAGAAACTCTGCCCTCGGTGCTCCAAATTCGGCTGCTGCAGCCGTTGGTGATGTGCCACTGCTGGCGTCGGTCGTTTTTGAGAAACTGACGGTAGGTTGTGGCGTGGAAGGGCGCCGTCTATGTTGCGGGGCGGGAACAATGACAGCGGCGGCCAGCTCGTCCTCGTCCTCGTCTTCGTCCTCGTCGTCCTCCTCGCTCAAGTCCAGGGTGTCTTCCTGTGACTGGCTGCCATACTGGCTGCCATGGTAGCCGGAATCAGCCAGTGTAGGCGCCCGTCGCGGAAGCTCTTTCGTGTGAGCCGCGGCTTTCTTAGTGGCTCGGGCCTTTGAAGCGGCGGCTTTGGGTACAGCTGCCTCTGCCGTGCGGCTCTTGACCAGGCTGTTCCGAGGGCTGCGGCTTATCCTTGCCGGCCGATCCTCGGCGACTTTGAATGCGGGCGACTTGTTTTGGGGCCGCAGCTTGCCGCCCCCGAGCTTTGAGATGGCGAAGGGATTCTGAGCTCCCTTTGGTGTGGCGGAAAATATGTCCGTCAATGGCTGGTGCGGCAGTCAGCAAAATGCACCCTCTTGGATTCCTCGTCCCCCCCCCCCCCGTTAGAACCGGCTTACCGCGCGAATGTCGCCCCTGTTTACTTTCCGCGCCGTCCTCGGTGTCTTGCCGCGTAGCTTTCCGGGCGTTTTGAAGATCTCGGCGACGTTTCTGCGGTGCACTGTTAGAAGCAGACTAACCAGAGAAGAAAGAATTTGCACACAGCCAAGAAACACACATTTGGTTCTCCGAGAAAATGTCGGCCATGTGTTCGTTGAGCCAGTCCATCTCATTTTTAGCCGAAAATGAGAACTCTTCCACTTCAGACTGGGTGATGTTCAGCGCCGTGGTCCTTTCTTCAACCACCCAGGGCGCCGCCCCTATGGGGTGACGCGCAGCTCTCATTGTCATCTTCGTGGTCTATCGGGTTCGGCGTCGACGGAGTGAGATGAAGCGACAAAGCAGCTGCTTGTCGCGTTGAGATATATTCGGGGCAATGGCGACGCGTCAACGGAACCCAACAAAGATGAAGAAAACCTGGCCAGAGTCAAAGCATAACTGAACAAAAAAAGGGACCCGGGCAGAGAACGTTGCTGGCGAGAGAGAATATATGGACGATGCGGAAAAGAGAATGAAAAGAGGTTCAAATTTGGCTAGAGGTTACGAGTCAGAGCCGCGGGTTTGTTTTGATTTTGATTTCCTCTTTCGGACTGGCGCGACAGGTGGGGGGTGCGGTTTGGCTCGCGAGTTTCGCGCACAATCTAACACGATATCACGTGATTGTGGAGACTCGAGATTCGACGCGTGCAAAAGGGCGACGTCACAGCACCATCACCTTGAAAACGCACTCTCGGCTCCAACCTTTGGACCAGACGGACCCTGTAAAGTACATAAAATACATGATTATTCCCCCCCCCCTCCCAAAATTTTCTTCGTTCTTGCCGCATATTTCCCTGGTTTGCGGCCATCCAATCATCCCGAGAGTTTCTATTCGTCAGGTCTTCCATTTGTTGAGTTTCTTCTTCGTCATTTTGCTCTCCCCCCCCCGAGGAGTTGAGTCAGAGTGACATCACCCAGCTTCGGCAACGGCCACTCCAATGTCGCCATTGTCTTCGACAGCTGGCACCACAATGCCCTCTGCCGGCTCCCCCGGAACGATCTTGCCGCCGCCTTCATAGGTCACCCGTTTCCAGCCGCACGGCTCATTTGATTCTTTGATCCATTCCACCGTTGGGAAGTAGTGCTCGTTCTTCTTCATAGTCACGACCCATGGCACGCTGTCGAAAGTGACGGCCTTGATGCGGAAGTCTGTCGAACGGGTTAGTCCATTTTTTGGTGGGAAAGGAAAATAATGCGGAGGAGGATAATGCAATAAAAGGAGTAGGGGGGCGGGCACGTACAGGTGTTATCCGGAATCTGCACGACGGCAGCCAGAAAGGAGCTCAGATCCGGAGTGGGCTTGCCGTTGACGTGCGTGATAAAGTTGGTGGGTGCCAGGCCGTATTGGTTGGCAGGCGAGCCGCGAGTCCGTGCCGAGACGTACACCTCGCTAAAGAGCTTGCTGATCTGCTGGCGCACACCGTGGTGCGGCTTGTGCAGAACGGCGCCGCAAAAGGACACGGCCCGATCTGTCTCGTGGTCGTCGGCGGCAACGGTGGCCAGCTTGAGGTTGATGACGTTGCAATCGCGCACGATTGTGGCGTCGAGGAAGTCGTGGTTATACATGACGTCGAGCTCGGAGATGCGGGTGATGAGTCGTTCGTTGAGTGTCAGCAGAATGTCGCCCTCCAAGAGGCCGGAGTTCTCGCCCTCGCGATCCAGGGACCGTTCAAAGGTGCGTTTTGTCACCATGAACAGCTGGTGCTGTGCCGTGTTGGCGAGCGACACCTTTTGGATCCAATCCTCGGAGACACTCATCAGGCGTGCCTGTGACATCTGGATGGCCCGGAACTCTACCGGGAGCATGCGCAGCTTCGGCACAACGCCGCGCTGGATCTGTTCAATCACAGGCAGCAGTGTCGGCGTGGCAAGGCCGAGGTGGTACTCTTCGTCCACGTGGGAGGATGGCGACCGCTCGCCCAGGTAGGTCAGCCACAGCGCCTGCACCGTGCCGTCGTCGGCGGCCAGGACGCCGCTGCCGCACTGCTTGCTCAGGTTCGTGTCGACGGTGATGGCGTCCACGTTGACGGCTCGGTAGCGCGGCGCGCCGGGATTGGCCGGGATGGCGACGGCAAACACCTCTGTCACCGTCGTGGCGGCATGGACGGTGCGGCCGATGCGGTTGTAGCCGAGGAAGTTGGTTGCGGCGCCCTGCGTGAGCTCTTCGGAGCTGAGGCGGGCGCTCATCACGGGCGCGTCGACGAGCGACGGGTCGTACTTGATAATGGCATAGTTCTGCAGCGGGTGCAGAAAGACCACTTTGGCTTCCACCACGATGGAGTCGGCAATCGTGACGGTGATATCGCACAGGTCGTAGGGGACAATGGCGCGGGAGATGACCACGAGACCCTTCTCGGCGTCGATGACCAGGCCCATGCCCCATTTGCGGTTCTTGGGGAAGCCGTCCAGCTTCAGGGGCATGGAGCAGTTGACGTGAACAAAGCTGCGCACCAGGTCGGCCACGGCCGGGTGCGGCGTGTTCCTCAGCTGAATGAACGAGGCCGTCCGGCGCACCGGCGGTATGGCGGGCAGAGGATCGCCCAGGTCGCTAAAGTCCCAGAGACCGGTGGTGTCGTTGCGCACGGCCAGGCGGATCTTGGACGTCCAGTGGCGGTCCACGTAGATGATGGCGGTGTGCAGGGTGTGCAGGTCGCGGAGGTGCTGGTACGTCACCACCACGCGGGCCTTGTCGGGGATGGTCTTCATGGCCTCGACAAAGGCATCGAGGTCGGGCACCTTCTTGTGGTCGACCGACTGCACAATCCAGCCGTTGTCCGGGCTGTCAAAGCGGAACGAGCCCGAGGCCTCGCACACGTAGACGCCCTTGCAGGCGACGCCGTACAGGCGGGCCTGCTGGTACGACAGGGCGTGGAAGCTGGCGCCGGCCACGGACACAAAGCGGTCCGGCGTGATCTTGTGCAGGTCGCCCACCTCGACTTCCACCACAACGGTCTCGCCGCCCCGCTGCAGCTCCAGCTTGACGTTCTGGCCCACGCTCGCGTCGAAGATGGCGTCGAGGCGGATGAACTGGGTGATGAGTTCGTCGTTGACCTTGACGAGCACGTCGCCCTCCTCGATCTTGCCGTGAGATGGGCCCTCTGGGAGGATGATCTCGGCCACGAGCATGTTGGTCTCCGTCGGGAAGGCGGCGCGCATCTGGGCTTCGCACTCTGGGCTCAGCCCCAGGCGGCGACACTCGTCAAAGGGCTTGAGCAGGAACTGGCACTGCAGATCGCCGCGCGTAATGGGCTTGCCCTCCTGCAGGCAGCGCAGGGCCCGCAAGGGGCGGTCGAGCGGCAAGAAGTAGTCGGTGGACGCGCCGTCGGCACGACCGCCGGCCTGCAGCGCAACGGCCTTGCCGTCAAGATTGACCACGGGACTGCCGGAACTGCCCCCGCTGGCGGCAGCACTGGCCTGGTAGTAGCACGTGTTGAAGTCGCTGTAGCCTTCGCCGTACTCCGGGGCATTGCGGTCAAGCCGGCTGATGACACCGGAGAGAATGCTCAGCTTCTCGCCAGCGTCGTTGCCAACCACCCGGATCTCCACGCCCACTGCGGTCGTGCCACCAGAGTCAGCACAGCTCCGTTCCATCCTGTCAAGCACTTCTCGGGCCAGCAAAAGAATCGTTACCTTTGGCGAGGTCGGGGCTCAGTTCCAGCGCCTCGATGGGCATGTACTTGATCTTGGTGGGATCAAACTTGAGAATGCCAAAGTCGTGCACGGGATCACGGTATACTGGGTAGGCATCAACCTCTTCGTGGTTATCAAAGATGCAGTAACCCCAGAACGGGCCGGAGCCGACGACGTGGCGGTTGGTCAGGATGTACCTACGACGTCAGTAACCTTTCCCCAAAGCATGGAAGAAGGAGAACCCCTCCCCCCCCCCAAAAAAAAAACAGAAAAACAGAAAAAAAAAACAGAAAAACAGAGCACCCAACATCTCGCTGAGAGGCCACAGAACGCACCCTCGTTTTGCGTCGACAACAAAGCCTGTAGCCTCGCTGGTGAGGGCAGGATCGGTGTCGAAAGAACAGGTCATGGAGAAGCGGATGGACACGACGTTGCGCACCACGCGCTGAATGGTTTCCTGCCATTCCGGCGTTTCGGCACTGCTGGGTGCAAGGACGACGGGCGGCGGCGGCGGCGGCACGCCTGGCGGCACCGACAGCTGGTGCTTTTGCTGATGCCGCGCGGCGTGGTGGCTGTGGTGTGTGCCGTTGGCCGCAGCGCCGGCCGCTCCGTAGCCGTCGGCCTCTTCGTCGCCGCTCAGGTAGCTTCCCGTGCTCTCAATGTCCGTCTCGCCGGAAACAGCCAGGCCGTCTTTCTCCTCGTGGTCCTCGAGCTCTTCCGAGTCCAGCATGGCATCGTCTTCCAGGTCGGGGCGGGGGGTCGCGCCATCTAGTGTGTCGCCGTTGAGAGAGCGCTGCAGCTTAGACGGCCGGTCCTCTTCGGTTTCGGGAGACGTCTTCCGTTTGGTGCCCAGGGAGCGAGATGCGCCGGCCATGGCGGGCGAGTCGAGCGAGTCGAGCGAGTCGGGCGAGTCGGGCGGGTCGGGCGAGTCGGAGGGCAGCGGCGAGGCCGAGAAAGTCGAAAAGAAGGAGTGTGACTGACGCAGCAGGGCGTACAGGGGAGCAGTGAAGAACTTTAGTGGGACGTGGTTGGCGGTGACTGGAGCTCTGGATCGAAAATCCGTGCGCCGCTGAGCCGTTGCCGGGGAAGAAAAGAGACGGGTCGCGAAAAGGCGTGTCGGAACTGGGCGAGCAGACGTCACGCCAAGAGCTGCCTTGCAGAACCAGCAAAGGGTCGGTGTAGGGGCCAAACGTCGGCGAGAGCCAAGAGACAGGTCAAGGGAGGTCCCGTAAGTGCTGCGCAGAGTCGTAGGGATTAAGAATACCATCCAGCTACGAGACGGCAAGGCTGAAGGAAAAGGCAAGGGGGGAGGGCGAACAAAGAAAGAAAGGACGGGCGACAGGGGTGAGCCACACTGGTTGAGAGAGCCGGTATTTGGGCCTTGACAGAAGTGAGCCAAAGATGCAACCAATCGGGGCAGGCAGTGAGATGCCGGCGACAGCGTGTGTGGTTGGTAGATGGCGCCTCGCAGGAAGCGCACTGGAAGCCGAGCAGTTCGAGATGCCCAAAGCAAGCTTAGGGAGAACTTTTTTAGGCAGCCAATAGCAGCTCGTTATAGCATCTACAGAGTGGAAATTTAGCGTCAAGTGTCCTTTGATATAAAACCTGACTAATGTAAGTTTACACGCTACCTTTTCCTAGAAAAAGACTCCATGAGTGTTCATGAGTGTGATAGGAACTCTGTAAAAAAAGAAGCTCGTGAGAGCCCGTTCTAACTATATTTCAACTTCTAATCGTCCACCGTTTCGCAACCGTTGACTGCTGCTGCCGGCCTCCCTCACCTACGTGTGTGTCTTGAGTACTTGCAGCCGTTGCAAGCTTTTGCCTAGCACACTGCAAAATAGTACAGAGACAACTTCTGCGTTGACGGCAACATTACCACCGTTCAAGACAAGGGACAGCAAGCATGAGCTGGCAACTTTACATAATAAAACCTTATGGATGAGGAGACCGTTGGCCACTCTGCGTTCCTTGCACTCCGATTTGTGGTAGTCATACATGCATAGCCTCATCTATGAACTAGGTCCTCGGAACAGACAATAGGAAGGCTCCCCCTAGACAGGGTAACAGAAACAGAGGCAATATATGTTTGCCCCAGGCTAGCCGAAGTACGAAAGACCGCGCATCCTTTCATGCCAGGTAGCCAAGCTCGTCGTCGTCAAGGCGTTCGAGATATTCCTTGTCCAGCAGGATCTCGATGCACTTTTTGATATCAGACACTTTAGGCACGAACCGGTTCTTGATCTGAGCAATGGTCTCGCTGACCAACTGGTTGTGCTTCATGCGCTTGCGTGCCTTCATGATACGCACAATGGCAGACTACATACAGAGATGGGTTAGCAACTGCAGCCACAACATCGGCATCGAGAGAGAGAGAGAGAGAGAGAGAGAGAGAAAATGGGGCATTTCCTTACCTGAAGCAGAAGCTTGCGGTCCTCTTCAATCGTCTTGTTCGTTTCGGCCTCCTCCTGCCGTTGCTCAGACTTCATGCCCACATTGAGGTTTATGCGGATCTTCTTGTTGCGGAAGTCGTAGTTCAGGCTGAACGACTTGCCGGGCCCGGCCTTGTCGCCGCCCGGCGGAGTCATGAGAAGAACCTTTGCCTTGACGATGATGCCGAGGCTCGGGTCGAGAGCATCAGCCTGTAGCCGCGTCGCAGATGCAATGTCCTCGTATGTGTACTTGTCCTTGTCGTTGAACAACATGAGGATGGCCATCTGGTACGCGGACACCTGGAAAGTGTACGGTGTCTTGCTACTTCTGCAGTAGCTGGTCTTCAGCTCGCCCTTGCACAGTTGCCACAGCCACGTGAGCTTGCGGCCCTCGTGCTTGTTCTTGTAAAAGCGGGCAAACCTATCGCAATCGGCCTGCACTTCTGAAGGGGGGGTGAAGGTTGTCGTCGGCGGTGATAGCGGCCAGAAACCAGTGCCGAGGATGGCATACTGACCATCCAGGGCAGCTCCGTCGATAGCCTGGACATGCTCCTTGAACCCTGCGTTGAGATCCTTGGAGATCTGCATATCTTGGAACATGCGCTGCAGCTTGTTGGTGTACTCGAAGCCGCACGCCTCCTTGAGTTTGCTGATCATGCTCGTCTCTGCATCGTCGGAAGATGTGCTGGTATGCACCAGGCGCCGCGCCAGCATGCGTGAGTAGAACTTCTGGAAGACGTCTTTATCCTCGATATATTTGAAGACGGTCATGATCTGGGTCAGCGTCGTCTCCAGCTCGGACTCCTCAACACCAGTGCCGCTTTTCTTGAGCAGCATGTCGGCGTACTTGGCAAGGAGCTCGGGCGACTTGTTCGATCCTGATTTGCACACGTCGTTGCGGTTCACGAATTCGCGGCAGGCGTTATCGAGAGAGCGGGTGAATTCGGGTTCGTCGTTGAAAGCCCGCTTGACCAAGCCTTGGTATTGCGTGTGAGTCTCAAGAAGCGCATCCACATACACCTTGGGATCCAGCTTTTCGGCGTCGGCCGCCACCTTGGCAACCGCAGCCAGGCCGGCCTTGCGGACATGGGTCTCAAAACGCGTCCGGAGGGGGGTCAGGCCGTCGTTGATCCTGGACAGCAGGGTGTACATGCGTGCAAGGTCTTCCTCGCGGTCATTGTCCAGCAGAGCCTGAAATTCGTCCCTAAGAAGATTGGCATGGTCCGCAATAAGGACTTGGTTGCAGCAGCGCTTCAGCGGAACGGAGATGTCGGGGTGAAGGTACAACTGCACGCGCTGGTCCTCTTCAGCCAGGCGAACCTCGGCTTTCTTCATGTAGTCGATCACGCTGTTCTCAGCAACAAACGTCCGGCTCTCCTCCTGGTAGTATTTCCTTGTCTCATCCACAAAGGGACGCTCAAAGTGGTAACGGTACGTGTCCAGGGTGGTCCGGCTGGCATCGTTTTCATCCAGGCCCAAGGAAACCATGGAGTCAAGGATGCTTTTGATCTGCATATACTCAATGGTCTCGCCGTTCCGCTGTCTTTCCACGAGGTTGAGCACAGCATCCATGACGTTTTTGGAGATCCTGTCGAAGAGAATGCTCCGCCACTGCACGAGATAGAGCGTATAAACGTAGTACACGTGCCGCCGGCTTTCGTCCATCTCTCGCTTTACCCAATGCCGGTTCAGATAGGTGAACAGGTGGTGGATGTACTTGGCAGCAATCGTGTACTGGTTCCATTCTCTGATATAGAAAGATAGCAGCGCTTCGCCGCTATACTGAGAAGCCTCCGTGTAGAGTTTGTTGAGATAGGTATTGAGGTAGTCGGTCAACTTTTCATAAAGATCACCGCCGAGAAGATGAGCTGTGTCAGAGACTTGTCAGTCACTCCGCCATTCAGAGACAAGCCGCCTCAAAAAGAAACACCGAGGTGGCGAGAACAGACAACGGACCTCCTCTGTGAGCCACGGCTGTAATCGGTGCGGGGGTATTGAGAGCAGCCCCTTTCTGAGAAGTGCAAAAGTTGTGAACAGCCCTAGAAAGATAGTCAGTCAACTGTATTCGGCAACGGGCAATTGTTCATCGGTCCAAGGTCACTTCGTACGTGTACAATTCCATATACTAACACACGAGCCGTTAGTAAATGGGTTTTGGGCGACTCGAGCCTGGACGGCCATGATGCGTTTACTTACAGTCTGGAATGACATGCCTTCGTTGACATTGTTCATGAGGTTCTCGACGCCATTTTGTAGTTTTGCCCAGCTGCACACCAGATGTTAGTTACCGAGAGAAGACAACGCGGACCACATCGAAAGCAGCCTTCTTCGCTTTGAACCCTCATCCATCGCGCCCAGGAATTTTACAGACACAAACACAATATCAGAACAAACTTACGTTGTGTCGATGTTGTCTGAGTCCTTCCCGTTTCCGTTTGGCATAAAGGCCGACGATCGCGTAGAGTAGGCCGGCATCATGGACTTGGGCGCCAGCAAAAGGCAAACCGAGCCGGGTAGGGAAAGCGCCGCTGATCCCCGAGTTGGCCGAACCGATGCAAGAGATCAGCCCGGATAGGTTCAGGAGGAAAAGCGTCGATATGGCGGGAGACGCGCTCTGCGTGTGGAAAAGTAGAGCTCGCGGCGGACGACGTATACAGCAAAGAGCACGCTGTTTCGGAAAAGAAGGAAACGGCCGGGATATCTCGATCAGACGTCTGCCTAAATGGCCCGCTTCGCGATAGCAGATGGCGATATAGGTCCGGGGCAGGACGAGAAGGGCGAGGCAGCAAAGGCTGAAGAACGACGCGAAACCGAGTGGCGACAGACGAAACGCTTTCGCATCCAGCAAAGAAATGGTCAAGGAGAATCAATAATTTCCGCTCTTGCGATAAAAAGGCAAAAGAAGAAAGTGGTAAAAACAAGAGGAAAAAAAGGGCACCGCTGGATGCGGCTATAGCAGTGGGTGGGAAGGAAGGCGTTGAGGGGATGACGGAGTGGCAGAAATGGGTGCAAAAACAGGCAGAGCCCAAGCGGTGACAGGCGAAATCGGGCAGAAGGCAAGGGCAAGAGGCTAATACGGCGCCTGGTGAACGGAGTAATAGATTTGGGACAAGCGGGATGGAGGGGCGGTGGCACCCAATCGCGGCAGCATTAGCCTGGATTGCGCCACACTTGTCCCCGTCGATTCGTAGTCATATTGTGGCGCAGGTTTGTCGTCTTTACAGCAATGAGAACAGATCAAACTGACAACAATGTTAAGGGGACGCTCCCTTTGGTAGGCAGTTTCGTGTTGACTTGGTATAGTGACTGCCATATCTCATGATTTTACCTGTACATACATTTTCACATTGCCTTGCGACGTATACAAGATATTGTTTGTGCGTATCTTAATTTACTCCCGATGTTGCAAGTTGAAAGTTTTTGGAATAAATAGCCTCGTGCATTCAGGTAGGTATCTTGTGTCACTGGCAGTGTTACAAAAAGCAAAGCACCAAAGCTGATGTCCGAAACGACAGGTAGGACGACCAGTTCACATCAGAGCTCAGAGCTTCCACATGAGCGTGCTTCCTGTCATGTCAATTCGTCGTCTCCCTTTTATGTCTTTTCATCGTCCATAGCGAGTGGCAGCTTTTACGCTCGAGTCTCAAATATGTACCGGCCTCTGCATAATGTGTGCCGTGCCTATCTACATGTGCTCGTGTGCTGGGCATGAGCTGGTATGTTCCTCGTCATTATTTTCCGTGAAATATGTACACCGCAGATCTCCTACATAACAGCGAAGAAAGATGGCACGGTGCCTCGCCTCCGACAGGCTCCCCCCTCTAGCCATATCCTGTTGGCCTCTCCCATGCAGCTGGCTGTAATCAAGACGTGTGTGAGGTGCCATTGGCCACAACGGGCGTTTCTTGTGGTAACGGCTGCTCCGCCTTGTCTCGCGGCTCTGACGGCACGCGGTCCACCTCCATGCCGGCGATAAAGAGCGCGCTGACACTCTCCAGCGAGGCTACAAAGACGCAGAGCAGGCTGGCAATGGCAAAGTGGCTAATGGTGGAGCCAATCTCCAGCCAGGAGCCTTCGTCCTTGACGACCCAGAAGAAGTAGAGCGTCAGCACGTCGCTGAGGGCCATGACGACCATGAACAGGGCCGACGGCGCGACGCCGAGGCGTTTGTTGAGGACGCCCAGGTTGGCCGAGATGAGGGCAAAGGGAATCATGAGCTTCAGAATCAGCAGGGCGCCCTGCGAGAACGGATCGAAAACGGGGATCAGGCGCGTGACGCTCTCCAGGCTAAAGGACGAGATGGACGCCACATTGCCGGTGCTGAAAAAGGCCGACTGCAGGAGCACAAAGAAGAAGAGGGCGACGCGGGCGTCGGCAAGCCTCAGCGGCCTGTAGGGAGAAGACGCAGGAGACACAGGAGACACTGCCGTGGCAGGAGCCGTAGCGGCTTCGCCGTGGGTCTTGGGCGCGGCCTTGGCCGACTTCGTCTGCGGCTCCGCCGCCGGCCGGGGCGCTGGCCTTGACAGAAACGTGTAGACTGCGTGCTCCATGCGCACCCAAGCGACCAGCGTTGTGCAAAAGGCCACGTAAAAGAGGCCTTCGTAGGAGATGGTCAGGATGACAAAGGTGGGCGCAAACGTCAAAAAGATCACGGCGAGGCGGTGCAGGTAGTTGTTGTTGGGCCACGCGCGGTGCAGCAGCGGCATCACGAGCAGAGAGACGACGAGGACCAGCCAGCCGACGACCTGGTTGCCGCGCGGCAGGCCCAGCTTGGCCTGCAGGGACAGCGCGCTCGACCGGGTCACCAGGATGGACAGCAGCACGAGGCCGACCTGGGCGCCGATCAGAGTCCGGATTATGGTGTTCTGCGAGGGTGCCGGGGGCGAAGAGACGGACTGGGCGGCGGCTTTCGGAGAAAAGTCGGCCAGGATCGTGTCCTGGAAGACCAGATAGAGCAGGCCGATGACGACCATCAGGGCACCGCCGATGACGCTGGAGCAGAAAAGAAGAGTTAGCACGCCACCGCCAACGCGAAGAGAGCAAAACTGAACCCCCCCCCTCCCCCCTTAAAAAAAAGGCCTCCCCAAACCGCAAAACATACATGAGCCCAATGTTCTCAACCTTCATGGCCGGCAGAAGCGTAAACGTGCTCATCGACAGACAAGACACAAACCACAGGGACGCCAGGGCCAGGTGCTCCTGGAGGAACGAGAGGCCGTAGGTGGCCGGCCAGAAGGCGCCGACGGCATACAAAAGCGTCAGGATCTCGCGGTGGATGTAGCCCAGAGCCTGCGCACCCGTTAGTTCGTATCCCATGATGGCGGTGGTGGCGCGGGCGGCCTCTCCTTACCAGAGATTCGACGACAGCAATGTACAGGGCCGCGTTGAAGGCGAGCGACAGGCGCGCTCCGCTGCCAATGTGGCCAAAGAGCTGGCGGCGGCCGGCGGCGAGGCTGGCGCGGTGGGCGTACACCTCTTCCCAGAAGAAGACGGGGAAGAAGGCATAGGCGTAGTAGGAGGCGGGCGAGTGCGAGGCGATAAAGGACGAGTACATGGCCAGCAGCACGGACGAGAAGGCCAGGGTGCCGGCAAGGGTGCGCGACGGGGGCGGCCGCGTGGGGGAAGCGCCGAGGACGTGCAGGTTGACGACGGTGGTCAGGGCAAAGGCGATCCAGCCCAGGTAGCCGACGGTGATGAGCGCGCGCAGAAACAGCCAGTCGTACGTCTGGAGGTAGCGCAGGCCGGCCAGGGCCACCTTGATGAGCGCGGCAGCCTCCTCGATGGCCTCTTCGTAGTGGCCGGCGCTGATAAGCCGCTCAATGTCGGCGATGCGGCGGTCGGCGGTCTGCGAGGATGCCGTGGTGGCCGCCGCCGCCGCCGCCGCCGCCGCCGATTCTGTGCCGTTCCAGGTCTCGCGAAAAGTGGCTTCAGCGGCGGCGCCGCCAAGGGCATGGTACGGCCGGAACCGCAGCTGTGACGCGCTCTTCTTGACTTCCTTGACCCGGTACATTTCCAGGATGCCGCGCGCGTTGAGCAGAGCAGCGCGGGCCTTGTCCGGCAGGTCTGCGGCGACGTAGTCGAGCGGCAGCTCGCCGACCGAGTTGGCCGGAAACGCGAGTCCAACCAGGTAGGCCATCAGTGCGGCGACATCGGCCTGGGCGACGTCGTGGCGCTGCACGTGGTCCAGATTCCAATCGGACGAATAGGCGTCATGTCCCGGCGCCACAGCGTCCGTGTCCTCCTCCTCCTCCTCCTGCTTCTCCCGCTCCTCCCCCTCCCGCCCTTCCGCAGCAGCAGCAGCAGCGCCCACTTTGGGCCAGAGGCGCGGGCGGGCCACGCCAGAGCCCCAGGCAATGAGCGGAGTGCGGGTGTTGTCGGGGTGGCCGTCGCCGTGGCTGCCCCAGTCGCTCATGCCGTGGTCGGCGGTGAAGACAAAGGCGGTGCGGTCGTCGGCGTAAAAGTCGTTGATGAGGGTGCTGATCTCCTCGACGCCGCGGTCGACGACCTTGAGGTTGTGCAGGTACTCCCGCGAATAGGGCCGGTACGAGTGGCCGGTGGTGTCGAGGCCCAGCAGGTGCAGGAAGAAGACGACCTGGTCCTGGCGCAGCGCGGCGGCCAGGGTGGCGTTGGTGCGGGCCTCGGCGAAGAGCGCCTTGACGTGGTCAAAGACCCAAATGTCGAGGTGCGTGGCGTCCTGCGAGAAGTCCTCGGCCTCGGACTCGTACGTGTAGGCGTCGACGCGGCCGGGCACGGCGCCCTTTTCAAACATGGGCAGGATATCGGGGCTGCCCCAACTCCAGGTGTGGCGGCTGCGGTTGAAGACGCTGTCAAAGTGCACCGGGTTGAGCTTCCAGCCGGTCGTGACGGCCGACACGTCCTCGTACAGGCCGGCGATCAGGGCCACGTGGCCGGGCCGGGACTCGGTCGGTACGCGGGTGTGCGACACGCCAAACGTGCCGTGTTCGAGCACGCGGGACCGCAGAAACGGCGCCAACGGCCGCGGCACCAAGTCACTGTCGCTTTCGGGGTACGGCTCGGGGTGAGACTGGAAGGCCTTGTCGGCGCGGAGGCCATCACCTGCCACCGTCAGCCAAAGGGAAAGAATATATAAGAAAAAAAACAAGAAAAAGGACTACCCACCGACAAAAAGCACCAACCGATCTGCCGGCGCCCGCCCGCCCGCTGGCCGCTCGGGCGGGAAGAGCCGCATGCCGGACACCACGGGGCTCACAAAGTAGATGTCAAATATAGACAGTATATAGACGAGGTGGAAGACCATGGCAATGGCCAGGAACCAAAATCGTGAAAGGGTCGCCATGGCGGGCCGAGGAGGAGTTTTGGGGGGGGGTTCTGCTGGGCGCAGCAAACAGCGGAGAAGGCGACGAGCCAGGCCCGGTGGCAGCCGGTACAGTCAAACAGCAGAGAGCCGAGGCGTCGGCGGGCGCAGACAGCACGCTCAAGCAGGGCGGACAGGTCCGGCTGGTCTAAAGAGAGGCGGCAGGCGGAAGTTGACTTGAAAGTGCGTCCATTTGAGTTGAAGGAGTGATGAGTTGAACGAGTGACTGAACCGCAAGCTCAAGGAAAGGGGAAAGAAAGAAGCCCACGACAGAGAAAAGGGCGAGGAAACAAGCAAGGGCGGCGCATGGAAGACGCTGCGACAGGTCCAATGATAACACCTTTTTGATCAACGTTGTCCATTTAGCGGCCGTGCACCTTTTGGGCCGCGATCTGGCGCGTTCTCCAAAGGGAATGGCTCTTTAGCGTTGACAAGCGTGTGGCGGCCTGTGGCAGTGCTACCGCCGGCAGATACCATAAGGCGCGAGCGAGCAGCACATTCTCGACCCTGGAGCATCAAAAAATAATGGAGAGATAATGCATATGCGATACAAAAAAAGTGCAGTCTATGTGCTGGTACAGTGCGGAAGCAGGAAGCCCTCTTGCGAAGATGATTGAACCAAAAAAAAAAACCCAAGAAAAAACAAAAACAAAAAACAGAAAAAGACAAGAAACAGGAGAAAAAATGCCCGCAGCAATCCAAAATCGGCCTCTTTACATCCGCCAAATCACTAGAAATCGTCTAACCCAAGCTGCCCGGCAGTCTATATTCGCCATTCGTAGAGCCAAAGGTGCCGCCGAATCGGAAGCGAGCGCGCATCAGTCCTCCAGATTGCGCTTGCCGGCCTCCTTCTTCCTCTCAAGGAACTGATGCCGGATGACCAGCAGCGTCACGGCCAGGCCGACGCCGCAGGCGCCGAGCGTGACAAGATAGGCCGAGCGGTAGCAGGCAAGGCCGTCGGCACATGTGCGGCTGCCGTCGGGGCCGACGACAGTGTGGCTGTCAAAGACGGCGCCGTAAAAGAGGTTGAAGACGTTGCCCGAGAGCACGGGCGACAGCGTCATGAAGCCCCAGTTCTGCGACAGGCCATGGATGCCAAAGGCCTCGGCCACAATCGACGGGAACACGCCAAACAAGAAGCCGTAGCCGAGGCCGGACAGCCCGGACACAAGGCCGAGGAGGTGCGGGTTGACGACACTGAGCGCGCACAGCTGGGCCACGAGGAAGATGGCGGCGGCCAGCGCCAGGCACCAGACCCGGCTGGCACGCACCACCTTGACCAGAAAGTCGGAGCCGACGCCTGTTGCCTGGCGTCAGATGCGGCCCTGCAAGGTACAGGCAAGGGGAGGAGAGGGAGAGGGAGGAGAGGGAGAGAGAGGAGCGCGGGGGGGAGGCAGGCAAGGGGAGGAGAGGGAGAAAGAGGAGCAGAGGGGGGGGGGGATCATTTACCGCTCAGCAGCCGCCCTGAAAAGCTGGCAATGGAGAGAATGGAAACGTGCATCTGCTGACGGGCAACGAGGAAGCTGTCGTCGACCGAGTCGTCATAGTGCCTCCACAGGGCATTGACATCGTGACCAATATTGCTGGTCGTCAGCACGCAGCCTCGCAAATCCACACGCACCCACGGAGAGAGGAGGAAGAAAAGACATACTTGATGGTCATGAGACCGATGCCGGCGAGAATGCCCATAATGGCAAACAACTGCCAAAACTCAAGGGTGCACAGCAACTTCCAGCCACGGACGTCTATACGGTGGGATCGATCTAAATCAACACTGCTCTGCACCAAAACGTCACCGGGCAGCGAGGAGGCTTTCGACAGGAGGGAAGACGTCTCGTCCATGGTTTTGTGGTCGGCATCTTCCGCAGTTTGCGCCGCAGCAGCGGGGGCGGCCCCGGCGACGGCGGCGGCGGCGGCAGCGGCGGCGGTCGGAGAGGTGCTGGACGTGGACGCGGCGGCGGCGCCCGTCGGCACGTCTGGGTCCTGCGGCGCCGGCTGTGCATCCGCCGCCCCCTCGTCGCCGAGGAGGCCGTCGACGGTGTTGTCGCCGGTCTCGCCGGTCTCGCCGGCAGGGGCATCATGGTGGTCGGGCGACATACCAGGTTCTTCATCGTCTGAGAAAAGGCGGCCTCGGCCGGCGGCGGCGGCGGCCTTGACGCGGGCCTCGGCCGAGACGGTGCGGCGCAGCTGCTGCGAAGCGCTGAGGCTGCTCTCGACGTCGCCGTCGGGCACGGCGAGGTAGGACGTGGGGGCGTGCGGCAGCACGCGCAGAAAGAAGAAGCTCACAAAGGTCAGGGCCACCGTGCCGACGGCCAGGACCAGCAGGAAGCCGCCGGTGTCGCCGGGCACCAGCACGGTGCCGCACAGCGAGAAGAAAAAGGCGCTCAGGCCAAAGGCGGCCAGCGGAAAGGCCGTGGCCGTGCCGCGGTGGTGCGGCCAGTTGAGCGCAGACGTCTTGATGGACGCCGCAAAGGCCATGCAGCCGCCGAGGCCCGTCAGAAAGGTAGACACACACAGCGCCGGCACGGCACCGGCGCCGGCCTTGTAGGCCTGCTGCAGCGGGAAGTATCCGAGGCCGAGGAGCAGTGAGCCGCCGAGGACGGCCGGCCGTGGACCTCGCGCATCGATAAACATGCCAATGGGCCAGCCCAGCAGGTACATGCCCAGGTTGCCTGACACGCCAATCAGGTTGGCTTGGGTCGTCGACAGCTGCAGCTTGTCGGCAAACTGCGGCGCCCAGGCCGAATAGACATACTGCCGTGGTCCCTGTCAACAAGCAGCTCTCTCTCTCACTCTCTCTCTCTCTTACACACACACACACACACACACACACACACACACACACACACACACACACTACAGGACGCCGCGGAGGAAGGGGCTTACGTTGGTCCCGCAGGCCAGCGCGATCACCGTGGCCGCAACGCTGGACACCAGGCGCGCCCGGTGCATCTTGTGTTCAGGCATCGTGAAGAAGTGGCGCGCGGCGGGCGGAAGCGGCGTTGAGACGGAGCGGCGGATGAGCGGCGGCGGACGGAGCCGGGAGAGAGAGAGAGGGTCGAGGGAAGAAGACGGGCGCGACGTCACAATCAAGGGCACATATTCTCGCGGCGCCGGAAGAGAGTCGACTGGGCCGCCAGAGTAGGGGTCATTGAGCGGACGCCGATTGGCCGTGACGCGGCGAAGGGGATGTAAATGTGGGGCTGGAAAGAGTGGGGAACGTAATCGGACTCCGTAGGAGAGACGGAGAAAGGAGAAAGGGTCCCAGGAGCAGGGAGCGAGAGAGAGGGCGGGAGGCTATCAGACAAAAGGCGGCTTGTGGGGATGGCCGACAGAGGCGGCTGCTGCTCTAAAATGCGACCAGCGCTTCGTATCAGTCCGAAGTCCACCAGTAACCAGTTTACCCGCAGTAGCTGATCCCGCTGTTTTCCTATGACGCTGCTTATCGGCCGGCCTCACTTTTTTTCGTTGCGTGCTGCTACTGTCGCAAGTCAGCCAGCCGCGTAGCACCGATATAGAAGCCGAGAAGATTTGCACGTGTCTTGCCATCAGTGGACATGTCAACTCGTAAACAGCGCCGTTTCGAGCTCGTTATCTCGCTGGCTTTCTCGACCTTTTGTCGCATTCATACGTCACGTGAACATGGCTTTACATAACCCCGCTGGCTCTGACAGTCACGTGCTATCCACATGACGACGTAACAGGACCCGCTTCGCATGCCTGCTTCGTCTTCCGGAAACATCCTCCTGCTTCAACACCTCCAACACTCTTTTTTCTTCAACGCCCTATTCGCCCCCTTCACAGCGCACCGGTTTGCTGCTGCTGGTCTTGCTATTCACTTTCATCCTTGTTGCATCCAATCTTTTCTGGCGCCACTATCCCGTCTTGGCCCGGCATCGTCAACGCTCTCACAGCCCGATTTCGCTTCTTCCTCCCCCCCCCCCCCCCCATTTGCGACCGTCGCAGCCTCTGCGCGCCCCGGCCCAGCATGGGTGCCCTACTGTCCATTCCGTTTGTCGCGGTGCCGAGCGTTACGACGGTAGGCTCCCTCTTCGCTTCTTGTGACACACAAGTGGCGCTGATGTTCCCTGCTGACACTCTTTTTTTTTGCATAGCTCGTCTCGTTCGCGGCCAGCTGCTGCGGCGCTGCAACATGCTCCATGGTGTGCAGCGCCTGTGGGAAGTGCGGTAACAGGTATGACAACGCCCTGGCTGGTACACGGAGGATGACGGAGGATTGTGTGTGTGTGTGTGTGTTTGTGTGTGTTGTGTGTTGTTCTCTTGCTGACAGCATCTCGTTTGTGCCTAGTATCCTAACCCGCATCGGCTACGCGCTCATCCTGCTCATCAACTCCATCTTGGCCTGGATCATGGAAACGCCATGGGCCATCAACAAGCTCGAGCACCTCATGCTGGACTACGTCAAGATCAACTGCCCGACCGGCCAGTGCTACGGCTGGCTGGCCGTCCACCGCATCAACTTTGCCCTCGGCCTGTTCCATCTCATCTTTGCCGGCCTGCTCGTCGGTGTGACCTCGTCCAAGCAGCCGCGCGCGGCGCTGCAAAACGGCTACTGGGGCCCCAAGATCATCGCCTGGCTGGCCTTTATCGTGCTCTCCTTCCTCATCCCCGACGAGTTCTACGTCTTCTGGGGAAACTACGTGTCCCTGGTGTGCGCCATGCTCTTCCTCATCCTCGGCTTGGTCCTGCTCGTCGACATGGCCCACTCCTGGGCCGAGTACTGCCTGGAACAGATTGAGGAGAGCGAGTCCCGCGTGTGGCGGGTGGTGCTGATCGGCTCGACGCTGGGCATGTACCTGGGCTCCATCGCCATGACCGTGGTGCAGTACGTCTTCTTTGCCGGCAGCGGCTGCTCCATGAACCAGGCCGTCATCACCATCAACCTCATCCTGCTGCTGATCGTGTCGGCCGTGTCTGTCCACCCGAGCGTGCAGGAGCACAACCCCAAGGCGGGCCTCGCCCAGGCCGCCATGGTGGCCGTCTACTGCACCTACCTGACCATGTCGGCCGTGTCCATGAAACCGGACAACTCCGCCGACAAGCACTGCAACCCGCTGCTCCTGGCCCAGGGCACGCGCACCACGTCTGTCGTCATTGGCGCCATTGTGACCATGCTGACGGTGGCCTGGACCACCACGCGGGCCGCCACGCAGACGCTGGGCCTCGGCGGTGGCGGCCGCATCCGCCTGCCCGACGACTCTGACGACGACGACTCGCACGGCCTGGTCACCACCCAGCCGTCGCGCCGCGAGATGCGTGCCGAGGCGCTGCGCCGCGCCGTGGCCGAGGGAAGCCTGCCGTCTGAGGCGCTGTTGGAGGAGGACGACGACAGCGACAGCGACGCCGCTGCCGGCCGCCGCGCCGGCGACGACGAGCGCGGCAGCACGCAGTACAGCTACTCCATGTTCCACATCATCTTCTTCCTGGCCACGGCCTGGGTGGCCACCCTGCTCACCATGAACTACGAGGATTCCACGCGGGACGGCGATTTCGCCACCGTCGGCCGCACGTACTGGGCCACCTGGGTCAAGATTGTCAGCTCCTGGGTCTGCTACACCATGTACACCTGGACGCTGGTGGCGCCTGTTGTGCTGCCGGACCGGTTTGAGTTCTCCTAGGGCGTGTAGCCAGAACTCGGCAGCCGATTACTCGCAGTACAGCAAAGTTTTGATTTCAACATGGCATCGGTTTTAGCGACTTGCTCGGTCTGGGCTTGGTTTTCTGGGTATTGCTCACCATTTATCTCTTTTGTTCCGCGTTTCTATGTTTAGTGTTTTATAAGTAGGGCGAGACTGTGTACATTACCGTTTTTTGAATGGCACCTGCTTTTGCTATATACGGAGGAGTATCTTAGACTATACTCGCTGTAGGTAATTGCAAACCATATTGTGTACAAACAAGAATGCCACATTTCCCTGTATTTGTCCATCCACATCTTTTTCCTCTGTCTTGCTTCCCACATCCATTCATTTCTCAAAACATTCGTACAAGGAAACGTCGTCCAATGCCCAAACTCCTATCCCAGATGACAATGACATGCAAAAAAAAAAAAAAAAAAAAAACCAGGGCAGATAGCAACACGCATTACGCAGCGGCGGCCGATTCTGGGACGCCGTTGGTGTTGGCATGGAATCCGTCCAGGGTCAGCGTCACGGCGCCGGCTTCGACGAGCTGCGGTAGTTTGTTAGCCTTGTGGCCCGACGCACAACGCAGCCACCGCTTTTCTCTCCTCTCTCTCCCCTCCCCGAGGACCCAGTGAGAGACTTACTGCTCGCTGTAGATCGTCAATCAGGTCGGAGACGTCCTCGATGCCGACACAGAGGCGGATGATATCCTCGGGCATCTGGCGCTCGTGGCGGGTCTTGGCGTCGATGCTGGCGTGGCTCATCTGGCAGGGCATGCTGATGAGGCTGTTGACGCAGCCAAAGCTGACGCTGATGCCCCACAGGCGCGTGGCCTCGACGATGCGCTCGGACAGCGCCGGGTCGCCCGTCTCAAAGGACAGCACGGCGCCGGCGCCGCGGGCCATGGACCAGTGCAGGTCGTACTGGGGGTGTGACTTGAGGCCGGGGTAGCGCACGCGGAAGCCGTGGCGCTCGAGGAACTCGGCAATGGCCTGCGCGTTGGCCTGCTGCTTGTCCATGCGGATGGCCAGCGTCTTGATGCCGCGCATCAGCAGGAACGAGTCGTTGGGCGACAGGCCGCAGCCGGTGGCGTTAATGGTAAAGTAGAGGCGGTCGCCGACGGCGGCGTCGTTGCAGGCGATGACGCCGGCCATGATGTCGTGGTGGCCGGACAGGTACTTGGTGCCGGACTCGTACACAATGTCGGCGCCCATGTCCAGCGGGTTGGCCAGCATGGGCGAGAGCATCGTGTTGTCCACCACCACCAGCGCGCCCGCGTGGGCCTCGTGCGCCGCCTTGGCAATGGCCGGCACGTCGACAATCTTGATCAGCGGGTTCGTCGGCGTCTCCAGCAGCACCATGGCCGTGCGCGCCGACAGCAGCGGCGCCACCGCCGCCACGCTCGTCGTGTCCACGTGGTGCACCACAATGCCCTGGTTGGCCGCCAGGTACGTCAGCAGCCGGTTCGTGCCGCCGTACAGGTCATCGCCCGTGATGACCTCGTCGCCCGGCCGCAGCAGCCGCGTGATCACGTCCAGCGCGCCCATGCCCGAGCTGACCGCCAGCGCCCGGCCCGCGTTCATGATCTTGGCCAGGTGCCGCTCCAGGTGCGTCCGCGTCGGGTTGCCCGACCGCGTGTAGTCGTACTCGCCACCGCCGCCCGCCGAGGTCTGCTTGAACGTCGCCGACTGGTAGATGGGGATGCTCGAGGCGCCGTGCTGGTCCTTGGTCTCGGTGTACACGAGCTCCGTTGCCAGCGCGTACCGCCGCCGCCCGCCCGACGGGCTCGAGGGGGCCGGCGACGGCGGCAGCGTGTGGCCCTCGGGGTCGACGCGTGCCAGTATCTTGCTGACCGGCTTGGCCGGCAGTCCGTCGTTGCGAGGTTGTTCGGCCATACTGCTGAGCAGGGAGAGCTGTGAGAGCAGAGCTGTGAGAGCAGGGCGTGAGAGCAGAGGCAGAGCCGTGAAAGAGATGGAAAAGAGGGGCAGAAAGGAAAAAAAAAGTGCGTCAATGGCACGATTGTCGGCTCGTTTTGTCGTGATTGACCTGGCAAAGATGACAAGAGACTGGACCTCGACCGCCCTTTTTCGCTGCCGCTTTCGGTATCTTGTGTCGGTTTCCTCTCAATTTTTCCTGCCGGCGCGAGTTCGCGAGAGCCGATATGCGGAAGAGTCACCACTGCAGCGGCAAAATGAACTGCTGTAGTTGCCGAAAAGCGGGGCAGAACGGCAGTGATAAGTATTGCGTGATTGATGACGGCGTTTAAAGTGGGTCGCGGGCCCGGTGCATGATTTCAGGGACTGCTATTTCATACTCCGTACGCCTTGGAGAACAGCAACATCGGCAACGGCCTTTGCCCGTCTCGTGTTTGTCTGTGCTTTGCCATAATTCTTGCAAGAACCGCTTCAAAAACGCCCCATGGTGGTATATGCTCTGAATCCTGTACTGAGTTGACATGGCCCGCAGACTCCTTGATTCTCTCTCTCTTTCGTATACAAACCAGACACGACACTGTGAAGAACTATAGGAGACGTATGTGCAAGATATCTCAATCAGCAAAGAGCAGCAACACCTTATACCGTGGCCTCCGTCTTAGGGGCCTCTTCCTCCTCGACGTCCTCGTAGCCATCGTCGGTGGTGGCGGTGGTGGCGGCGACGGTGGCGGTGTCGTCGGGCACAATGGCGTCGTCGTCGCCGTTGCTTGAAGCCTTTGCCCCCTTTCGGGAGGACGCTGTCGAGCGGCGGCGCGTCGAGCGGTGACGGCTGCCGACGTCCGGCGCGGTGGTCGCGGTCGTCTGGCTCTGCGTGGTGGTGGTGACGACGCTCTGGCTGTCATCCTCGATGCGGAGGCGGCCAAAGAAATCGTCAGTGCGCACGCCCCGTATGCTGGCCGGGTCGACCTCGGACGCGGGCTGGCCAGATTCGCGGTGGGCGCGTAGGTACTCGCGCAGCGGCTGCATGGCCGCATCGCGGCACAGCTCCTTGAGGTCGCTGCCGGACATGCCTTCGGAGACGCTGGCGATAAAGTCCAGGTCCAGGGTCGAGTCGAGCTTCATCGTGTCCAGGACGAGCTGCAGAATGCGCCGCCGCTGTTTGACGGTGGGCAGGTTCACGGGGAACTTTTTGGGCATCCGCCGCAGGATGGCCTCGTCAATGTCGTGTATGCGGTTGGTGGCGCCGAGGACCACGATGCGCGACGGCATGCCCGCCGAGTTGGAGGACATCAAGCCGTCCCAGAGCGTCATGAACCTAAAAGAGGCGGCGAACCCCTTGTCAGCACCGTCAAAACGACAAAAGTCAAACGGAGGCGGGGCGGGGCGGGGCGCTGTGCTCATACTCGGCCTTGACCATGCCGCTTGCCTCGTGCTCGCCGCTGCGCCGCGTGCCCAGCACGGCATCGATCTCGTCAATGAAGATAATGGCCGGCTGCAGCTTGCGGGCGAGCGAGAAGACGGCGCGCACGAGCTTGTTGGAATCGCCGTACCACTTCTCCGTCAGCGTGGAGATGTGCAGGTTGATAAACGAGGCGCCGCTCTCGTGGGCCAGGGCCTTGGCAAGCATGGTCTTGCCGCAGCCGGGCGGCCCGTAGAGCAGCACGCCCGATGGCGCAGACAGCAGCGGCGATGCGTGCGAGTAGAGCTGCGGCATGGTGAGCGGGTAGATGACCGACTCCTTGAGCTCCTCGATGATCTCGTCCAGGCCGCCAATGTCGTCAAAGCCCACGGCAATGTCCTCTGGCGGCACCACTTCCAGCGCAATCATGTTCTCGTACTCGTTGAGCTCGAGTGGCTCCACCGGTCGCGCCCCAGGCCGCGAGCCATCCCCGTTTTTGCCATCTGCGCCGCCAATGGCCGCCCGGTCGTTGTTCTGCTGGGACCTGCGCAGGCGCTGCAGATTGTCCCGTGCTTTGAGGCGCGCTCGTTCGTGCTTTTCCTTTTCCGGATCGGCCAGGTTCGTCGCAAACGACGATAACACGTTCTTGGTTAGATAGTAGAGCGTCGCCGTCTGTGGCCATGCGAGGCAGCAGTTTGTTAGCAACAGTGTCTCCCTCCCCTCCCCACGCCCCCCCCCCCCTACCAACCACTGGTAAGACTGCCACTTCCCCACCGAGGCGGCAGCAGGGCGGACGGGCAAGCACACTCACCATGCCGGCAAAAAGGACAAAGTCCATGACATAGTCGCCGACTCTTTTCCGGTCGGCCATGGCGACGAATGGGGCCGCAAGCGCAGACGCGTCAAGCAGCTGAATGCGATGAAAAAGGTCCGGATTTCCTAGATAAGCTTGGGGAAGACCAGCAGCAGCAGCAGCAGCAGCGGTTTTCGTGTGTCGCTGTACTTGGGCCTGTATCGGTGTCGTGTGAATGTCGTGGGGATGTGGTCGTGTTGGACTGAAGTGGTTTTAGTGGATCAAAGCATGTGCCCTTGCCGCACACGTCTTAGCCGCCGCACGTGGCTGCTTTGTCACCTACGGCGTCGAAAGCTGCCGTTGCCTAGTCAACCAAAAACATTAAAACGAGCCAATGAAATCGTACTCTTGTATCCACAGCCGTGTATGTTGTGGGTTTTGCGATACGACTTTTTGTGTGGCGTTCCACCTCGGAAGCCTGCGACAAGGATAATCGCGAATCTGTCACCGATAGCTATCGACTGCTGCTTTTCCAGCCCGCACTTGTCCGCCTACATACTGCCGCAGCACGAACCAGAAAGGACGTCCCACGGAACAGCCGAAGCTTGCTCAGCTTTCCTCCTCCACCACATGGCTCGGACGAAAGCTGCGTCCAGCTTCTTGAATTTGGTCGCGTCGGATTCAGAGGACGATTTAGGAGGAGTGTCCAAGGAGCGTGCTGCTGCCACCAAAGCACCCGCAACAAAAAGGCCTGCGTCTTCTTCCCAGCGCGAAATGCCGCCAGCAAAGCGAGGCCGCCCGCCGGCTGCATTGGCTGCTGCTGCCGCCGCCAAAGCGCCCGGCGCGACCGGCAAAGTAACCAAGCCGGCGCCGAGAAACGCGAGAGCCTCTCGCACTGAAGGGAGACGGGCGGCAGCTGTCGCAGCGGCAGCGGCAGCCTCATCCGAAGCCGAAGCCGAAGAGGAGGAGGAGGAGGAGGACGACGACGACGACGACGAAGAGGAAAAGGAGAAACAGGCCGCAGACAAAGACATGGAGGGCGCAAAGGCACCCCGGGGCCGCCGTGCGCTCGCTGACAAGACCAACGAGCAGGCCACAGAAGCACCCACCAAAAAGGGCAAGGCAGGCCTCAAGGCTGTTCCTGCAGGCGCGGCGGCGGCGGCTGCTGCAACCATACCCGCCAAGAAGCGCGGCCGGGGCCGGCCAAAGGCCGACGCTGCCGGACCTGGATCGCAGGACGAGAATGGCGGCCAAGAGGACGAGAGCGAGCACAGGGACAGTAGCCAGGCCGCAGCGGAAAGCACGCAGCCAGCGCCCCCGCGGCGGCGAAGAGAGGCCGCCGACAAGGATACCGCCGAAGCGCCCGCGGCCGAAAGCATGGACGTCGATGACGACCCCAGCGGTGATGCTCATGGCAGCGGCGGCGAAGAGACGAGCGGCGTTGGCGACCCGATGCACCTGCAGGAGGACGAGACCACCCTTCCCCTGCCGGCCCTGTCATCACCGGTGGCGGCCCGCCGCGGTGGGCACCCCCAGCGAGGCGACCCGGGCTCGGACGCGGCGGCGCGGCGGCGTCTGGGCGACATGGCCAAGAAATGCGACTCGCTCGAGGCCCGCTACCGGGACCTGCGCGACATTGGCGTGAAGGAGGCCGAGCGCAGCTTTGACCGGCTGAAGAAGCAGAGCGAGGAGCGCACAAAGGGTGCGTTTTTTTTTTCTGCTTATTTTTTTTTTTCTTTTTCCTTTTGCTTCGCTCTCGTGCTGACCCCCTGCAGTCGCCAACGACCTCGTGGCCAGTCTCAAGGCCGAGCTCGTCTCCTACCGCGAACTGGCCAAGGAGGGGGCGCGCTACAAGCGCGCCCTCGTCGCCAGCGAAGAGCAGGCGGCGCAGCTGCAGGCGCAGGTGGACAAGCTGACGGTGGCGCTGGGCGACGCCAAGGCCGAGTCCAAGACGCTGGCCACCAAGCTGTCGGCAGCGCGCATGACGGCCGAAGGCGCAGCCCTGCCGCACGGAGCCCTCGGTCTCGGCCACGGCCACGGCCACGTCCCGGGCAGTGCGATCAAGGGCGGCGGCCACGGCTACGGCCTCAACACGGGCAGCAGCGCCGGCAACGCGGCGGCCGCCGCCGCTCTGCAGGCCAACTCCATGGCGGCACAGCTCAAGGAGGACCTGTACGGCGACCTGACGGGCCTGCTGGTGCGGTCGGCCAAGCGCGACGGCACGCGCGAGTTGTACGACTGCATCCAGACGGGCCGCAACGGAAGTAAGCTGCTCCGTCTGCTTTTGCTTGTCTTTGCTTCTGCTGGATAGATGTGTGCTAACTCCATATGACAGGCCTCCACTTTAAGCTGTGTATTGACAACGGCCCGGCCGACGGCGATGTCGCTGGCGGTGGGGGTGGTGGTGCCGGCGGCGGCGGCGGCGGCGGCGGCGGTGGCAACAGCAACTACGAGGATGCGCAGTTTGTGTACACGCCGCAGCTCGACGCCAGCCGGGACGCGACGCTGATCAGTCGCTTGCCGGACTACTTGGTCGAGGAGATTTCCTTTCCGCGGCGGCAGGCGGCCAAGTTTTACAAGCGGGTGGTGCAATCACTAGCGGAAGATGTGTAAACAGCAGAGCAGCAGAGCAGCAGAGCAGCGGAAACGACTTGAGGGCTCGGGTGTTCACAGGGCAGGTGGCGTTTTTTTAGATGGTTTTTATCTTTATTTGCGGGCGCTGGGTTGTCGTCATGATGTATTATATCATTCTCATGTTTTGTGGATGTCATCTGTCGGGAGTCGATCAAAGAAAGCAGCCAAATCAACAGCAGGCCGGGAAGAAGTTGAATATTCTGTTCTTATTTTGATTTTGGCGCCGCCCTATTATTGCCTGCTCTATTCATAGTCTATGTGGAAACAAATATGCCGGGGAAGAGGGGAGGGGCAAGAATACCAGAGGCTGCCCTGCCCCTTTCCCTTCCGCTCCCGAGAGCTGCGATATATCCCTTTTTGCGCAGATGCAATAGTCGACCGCCGTGTCGTGTCCTCCGTATTCTGTTCGCTGCGTTCTCTTTCTGTTGCGACGAGTTCTTCCTCATGCTGGTGTCTAGGTGGCGCGGACCAAGACCAGGGACAGCGGCCCGCCAGGGATTAAGTATTAGTTGGAGACGGGGAAAAAAAAGGCGTGTGCACATTAGGGCAGAGCAAGCAGTGAGCGCCCCGAGCTTGTGCGTGTCTTGCGCGAACAGGAAGGAAAGAACAGAAAGGGAAGACAGAAACATGTACAGAAACGCAGAGACGAAAAAGACAAAAGAACACAAAACGCCAGAGCGCCGGCAGCCGGGAAAACACAAGGTCCCAAGCGGTATCCATAGTCCGCTATGCTGAGACCTGTAGAGCAGACATGACAAAGACAAGACGCACACACACCAGTGTGGCCAGAAAAGCCAGAACCAAAAACATTTGCTGGAGCAGATCAGAGGGGGAAAAAAAGGAGTTGCTGGGTACAGATGATAACGCGCGGTATAGGTTGAAATAGCCGACGAGAAAAACGGTAGAAAGAGCCCCGGCGCGATGCAGTATAGTAAGGAGGTGTCGTGAGTGCGGCATGCCTTTTGATAAAGGGACGGGAAAAAAACAAAAAAAAAAAAACAAGGATAAAAACGGGCATATCTCATGGCGACTTGCCCTGCTTGCCATCCAGGGCATGGGTCCCAAAGTGAGTGCCGAGGCCGGCAAAGGACCAGGTCTCAGACTCGCCAGCACCGGCCCCGAGGGAGTGGACGATGACGAGCCAGAACACGACGAGGTTGACGAGGTGATGGATCATGTAGGCGTAGGAGACGCCGTAGATGGCGGCAGCCAGGGCGACGCCGAACAGCAGGATGCCGGAGACGTGTTTTAAGCGGGTAGTGACACGGGGCACCATGCGGCCGGTGGTCAGGGTCTCGACCAGGACGATAAAGGGCATGATGGAGAGCACGTTGTGGTGGGAGGAAAAGGGGGTCAGCCAGTGGACGGCGAGGTTGCGGACCCAGACGGCCAGGATGGGCATGTTGATGGGCAGCACCCACAGCATGAGCAGCAGCACCGAGTGAGCGTAGTTGTAAAAGTTGCAGCTGGCGGTGGAGCGCAGGTCGGAGGCGACGCGCTGGGCGCGCACGGTGGTGGCCAGCTGCACAAGGCAGGCGACGAGGTAGGCGAACTGGTAGGGGATCAAGGTGGAGACGAAAAAGAGCAGCACGGCCGTGGTGGCGGCGCGGCGGCGCGGTGAGGACTGGACAAAGACGGGCTGCGCATGAGGGGGCGGTTGCTGTTGCTGTTGCTGTTGCTGTTGCTGCTGTTGCTGCTGCTGCTGCTGCTGCTGCTGTTGCTGGAGTTGCTGGGGTTGCTGCCCCCTGGTCGTCGGAGGCTCCGTCGCTGGGCGGCGGGCTGTCAAGGGCGACGGCGATGGTGACGTCGGCGACGCCGACAACGATGGCGGCGTGGTGCGGCGGCGCTGGTGGTGCTCGTGGCGCACCCAGGCGGGCCGGAAGGAGGTGACGAGGCTGTAGGCGAGGCTGAGGAAGTTGGTCAGGGCCAGGACGGCAAAGTTGGCGGCGGTGCAGACGCCGACGCAGACGAGGCCGATCAGGGGGATGAGAAACCAGAAGAAGGCGTCGTGCATGCCGATGAGCAGGTCGTTTTGGTGGAAGTCGACGTTGGGCTCGGTGGCGTTGCGCCAAGGCCAGAAGCTGTGGCCGCCGCCGCCGCCGGTGGTGGTGGCGGTGGAGGAGGAGGCGGATGCGCGGAGCGGCGGCATCGGTGCATGGAGCGGCCGCGAGAGCAACGACGAAGACGACGACGAAGACGACAACGACGAGAACGATGATGACAGCGACGGCGACGGCGGGCGGGCCAGCGACAGGGTCAGCAGCGAGAGAGCGGCGAGGACGAGGGGGATGGAGGAGCGCAGGCTCAGGTCCAGGCCCTGGGAAAAGGGCACAAAGACGCCGGTGTGGTCGTAGAGGCGGAACTGCTTCTGCAGGACGAGGGCGACGAGGAGGACGGGGAAGGCGGCAAACACGGTCCGATAGCGCATGTACAGCTTGCCCATGCTGCCGAGGACGTCGACGGAGAGGCGCACGTGCAGGGCGGAGGCGCAGGCGGGGTCGGTCCAGAACTGGAAGCTGAGGCCGGCCGCGTCGCCGCTGCCGCCGCCGCCGCCGCCGCCGCCGCCGCTGCCGCTCCCGTCGTGGTCGATGTCGTCGTCACTGCCGGCGGTGGTAGCGGCGTAGACGTTCTGGGGTAGGGGCGGCGGCACGTAGGGGGCGACGCCGTGCAGGCTGACGCTGGCGTGGCGGGCGTTGACGTAGTAGCGCGACTCAAAGGGTGCGGACAGGTACTGGCGCACGAGGGGGGCGAAGAGCGGCGGCAGGCCGCGGCTGCTGGGGGCGCACAGCGAGGGGCTGACGTCGAGGTGGTAGGCCAGCAGGCTGGACTGGATGGCGGGGATGCGGACGTCGGCGACCATGGGGCGGCCGGGCGGCAGCTGCAGGTCGAGGTCGTGGGTGAGTAGGCGGCGCAGGCTGGTGTTGCGGACGGTGCTGGCGGCGGCGTGGTCGCTGAACTCGGCGACGACAAAGCCGGGCGAGGGGACGGTGGCCTTGTCGATGACGGCGACGAACTGGTGGCGGCCGGCGAGCTGGTCGAGGTCGTACTGCAGGTAGGAAAAGGGCTGCTGCTCGTCGGCGGAGGCGGAGCGGTCGTCGGCCAGGGCAAAGGGGAAGCGCGAGGCGGGCAGCGACGGCGGCAGCAGCACGACGTCGGCGGCGGCGTTCTTGCAGGCGAGGCGCGTGGAGCCCTCGCCGGAGGACAGGTCAAGCTTGATGGCGAAGACGCCGGCCGGGCCCGAGTGCTGCGGGAAGGCACTGCAGAAGAGGACCTCGAGCTTGCCGGCGTCGCCGGGGCCGTCGAGGCGCTGGTCGGTCAGCAGGGTGAAGCGGCGGCGGCGGCGGTGGCGGCGGGGGGGAGGGGCAAGGTCCGGCGGCGACGGCGGCGGCACCTCGGCGGTCATCAGCGGCGGCACGGGCAGCAGGTGAGCGCGGATGCGCGGACCGCCGGTGCCGAGACGGCGCAGGACGAGGCGCTCGCCGAGGGCCAGGACGGTGCTGTCGCTGTCGCTGTTGCTGGCGCTGTCGCTGGCGCTGTCGTCGAGGGTCAGCAGGGTGGTGGGCTCGCGGGCCGGGACGTCGCGGTCGGCGGCGGCCTCGAGGCCGGTCAGAAAGTGCTTCTTGAAGAGGCGCATGCGCTCGGCGCGCGGCTTGGTCTGCGAGGCGCGGTGGACGTCGACAATGTCGTAGAGGGTGCGGGCAATGACCTTGCGGAACTGGTCGCACCACAGGATGGCCTGGTGGTCCATGCTGGTCCAGACGGTAGGGATGGTGGTGGTGAAGACGGTGAAGCCGTGGGTCTCGGGCACGAGCGACTCGATGCTGGCGTAGTCGGAGGGCACAATGGTGTCGAGGCCGCCGCCGGCAATGGAGACCAGGGTGACGTGCCACAGCGGGTTGTTGTTGGCCCACTGCTGGGCGTAGGCCTTGCGCCAATAGGCGTTGATGTCGTCGTAGATCTGGACGATCTGGCGGTCAAAGGTGACGGGCGGGCGCGCGTGCGGCGCCGACAGCGTGACAATGGTGTTGATGGAGTTGGACTGGTAGTTGGGCATGACGAGCATGGTGCGCGCGACGATGCCGCCCATGGAGTGGCCGAGCACGATGACCGAGGTCGGGTCGGGCAGGCTGGAGCCGCGCGCGGACATGCGCGGGTCGAGGTAGAGCGACAGGATGTAGCGCAGCGCCTCGTTGAGGTACTCGGCCTGGTCCAGCAGCGTCTGGCCGTGGAAGGCGGTGATGTCTTCGTTGAAGTCGACGGTGAAGAAGTCGAGGTTGCGCACGCCGCCGCGGAGCGCCGCTTCGCTGTGCCGGACGACGTCGTGGTAGTAGTTGGCCGTCTCGGCCGCGATTGGGCGCACCTGCTTGTAGCTGCCGGCGTTGCCAGGGATGAAGAGCACGGGGATGCCATTGAGCTGAGGGTTAGCGGGGTGTGAGATGGGGGGGGGGATGGGGAGGGAGAGGGAGGAGGGGAGAGGGAGGAGAGGGAGGGGACGGAGAGGGAGGAGAGGAGCGTATAGGAGCGTAAGGAGGAGCGTAGAGAGGGTAGAGAGGGAGAGAGGGTAGAGAAGATAGAGAGGATGGAGAGGACAGAGATGGTGAGGAGCGTGTAGAAAAAGGGTAGACGGATGAAAAAACCTACCTTGGCGTCGTCGTCGACCCCCTGCTCGCGGTACAGGTAGAGCGAGTACTTGCTGGCAAAGCGGGTGTGCTCCGTGTCAAAGTCGGCGAGCCGGGTGTACGACGGCCGCATGTAGGACATGCGGCAGCCCTTGGGGTCGAGCTGCCGCGACACGAGCGAGTTGAGAATGAGCGCCAGCAGCAGCGAGCCGAGCAGCGAGACGACGAGCGTCAGCGACGAAACCGCCCAGGGGCTGCGCGAGGCCGGCCGGCGCACCAGCAGCCGCGGCGAGGGCGCCTTGCTGTCCATGATGCCGGCAGCGGGCACGAGAGGCGGCGCCGTCGGACCGACAAAACCATGCCCCGCCGGCGTCGCGTCGCGGCAGCGGTGTCCGGGCGAGCGCCGGCTCCGGGTCGACGAGGGCCGGCGCGGGTCCGTCGTCGCGGGAGGCTGGGGTTGGGGCAGGGGTTGGGGCTGGCAATAACCGGCCGCGCCTCTCAATTCCGGGGCAGTCGGCCGCGAGGGCGCCGGCGCCAGCGTCGGCTCCGTCGGAACTCGTTCGGGGGCCCCGGACTGCCGTTGCCGGCCGGCCGGGCGCTTCGGCGGCGGAATTTCGTCGGCCGGTGCGACACGGCTGCTGCGAGTGCGGCCGGTCAACAAGGGCGCCGGTGCTGTCGTCGTCGTCGTCGTCGTCGTCGTCGGGGCGGCGGCGGCAGCTTTGTGCGGTGGCGCGCAGGCCGCGATTGAGCAAGTGTCGTCGCCGTCGGAGAATCCGCCGGACGGAATCTCCTGCATCCCCCCGGAAGAAGCGAGCGCCTGCTGCTGCGGCCGATGCAGGAGGCGCGCCCGCCGATGATGCGTGTCGCAAGACGATGGGACACGGAGGCGGAGGGAGGGGGGGGGGGGGGGGGGACGGGGGAGGAGGGGGGGGGGGGGGGGGGAGGAAGTGGCGGCGGCGGCGGCGGCGGCGGCGGCAGCGGAGAAAGAAGGGAGGTGAGGTTAAAGGAAAAAAAAAAAAAAAAGAGGAAAAAACGAGGGAGCAAAAAGGAGAGGAAGGAACGTTGTTGCTGGCTGCACAGCGGGTAGAGCGCTAGAGAAAGAGAGAGCGCTAGCTCCTACCCTCTGGAGCGGGCGGAAAATGGTCCTTGGGTGCGCCTTCCCTGTGGGGCTGAACGAACAAGGGGGCAAGCTTCCTCGGCCGAGTGATGTGGGGGGGGGCCTTTTCAGAAGAGGCAGGAAACGCCCACGTGCATCGCTTCCGCTTGCAACAGGGCGTCGTCGTCGTTCATTCCAGCCCTTGTTGCTGAGTTGCTGTCTTTGTGCGGATTCCCGGTTCCCACGGTTCCCAGTTTTTTTACAATCTGAAAAGTCCCTCCGGCGGTTAGATCTCAAACAAGGCAGACTTAAGCTCCGCATGATGCCCGTTGGAGCTATGCGACGTCTTGGCAAAAAGTATGATTCCTAGTTTAGAACCGCAATGGCGGACAAGACCTGCATGGCCTGCTCTGGCTGTTTTTGCTTGCTCGTCGCCAGTGTCTCTTGTCTCTGCCGATTCTTGTTCCCTCCCGTCCCTCCAGTCCGCATTTCGGCTTAGCTTCGTATTAACGGCCACTCTGGGAAAATCTCGGAGCTTTCTAAAACGACGGCGTTTCAAGCATTCGCAGCGGGCTCCATTTTTCGGCTAATCCGGGCGCCTCTCCAGAAACAAATGGCGTCACTCACTCACCTAGGTAGGTGCCCCGATCACGATGGAGGCCAGCCAAGCGCGCCTTCCCGCGAATGACCAGGTTCGTAAAACAGACAAGGAAACAGTTACCCACTCCCACTTTTGCGCGATGCTCGGATTTATGCTCGACCGCCGAGACCGAAGCCAGCTTCACGGACACCCAAAGTACGCAAAGCATGGAGCCACGCGGGCAGCGCAACTTCTAGGTTACAACTTTGTTTTAAAGAACCACACCGAGAACCGGCAACAACCTAATTGGCCTCTTTTGAACAACGGCACCGGCCGATTTACAACGGTATCTTGTAATTTTGGGTTTAAGCTTATGTAACGTTTGGGGGGGGGGGCCTTTGCGGGGCCAACAACCACAGTGCGTACTCCTAGCGCGACGCGTTTCAATGGAGATCTACCGACCCGAGCGTCGTCGGGTCCTACGAACAGGCACAAGGCTACGAACGAGCTGCGCCGGACACCACCGAAGAAGCACTTTACTCTCTGTTTGTCCTCCCGGGCCCCCCGGATGTCGGCCTGTAGTCTGTCTGACCATCAACGGCCATTATGGCGGCGGATGCGGCCACGATCAAGGCCATTGATGCCACTGCGGTGCGTCTTTGCCCCCCCCTTTCTTTTCCCCAGCTTTCTGCTCGGCATTTGCCCGGATACGTGCTGACAAGGGCTGTCGATTGCAGGTCCATCGGATCCAGTCTGGCCAGGTCATTGTGAATCTGTGCTCCGTGGCCAAGGAGCTGGTCGAAAACAGCCTCGACGCCGGCGCCACAGCCCTAGGTTTGTCCACGCAGCGGGGGGGGGCGCCCTGCCTTCTTCCCCGACGTTCTCTTCTCTCACTGACGCGTCCCCGGCACAGAGGTGCGGTTCAAGAACCAGGGGCTTGACGCCATCGAGGTTCAGGACAACGGCTCCGGCATCGCGCCGCAAAACTATGCCAACCTGGCCCTCAAGCACTACACGTCCAAGCTGGCGACGTACGATGATCTCGACCGGCTGCAGACCTTTGGCTTCCGCGGCGAGGCGCTCTCCTCGCTGTGCGCGCTCTCGCGCTTCTCCGTGGTCACCTGCCTGGCCGCGGACGTGCCCAAGGCGACGCGGCTCGACTTTGACAGCGCCGGCCGCCTGACGGGCACGAGCGTTGTGGCCGCGCAGCGGGGCACGACGGTCACGGTCGAGCAGCTGTTTTGGAACCTGCCGGTGCGGCGGCGCGAGCTGGAGCGCAACGTCAAGCGCGAGTGGACCAGGGTGATCAGCCTGCTGAACCAGTACGCCTGCATCCAGACGGGCGTCAAGTTTGTCGTGTCGCAGCAGCCGACCAAGGGCAAGCGTGTCGTCCTCTTTGCCACCCGGGGCAACGCGTCGACGCGCGACAACATTATCAATGTCTTTGGCGCCAAGACCATGCTCGCGCTGCTCCCGCTGGACCTGACCCTGCAGCTCGAGCAGACGGCGGCCGACGCCAGGGCCGCCGGCGGCAGCGGCGGCAGCGGCAGCCGCCGTCGCACGCACGACATCCGCGTGTGCGGCTACGTCTCGCGCCCGGCGCACGGCCAGGGGCGTCAGACGCCGGACCGGCAAATGTTCTTTGTCAACGGCCGGCCGTGCAAGCTGCCGCAGTTTGCGCAGCTGTTTGGCGAGGTGTACCGGGCCTACAACATGGCACAGTCGCCCTTTATTTTTGCCGACATCCAGCTGGACACGCATCTGTACGACGTCAATGTCAGCCCGGACAAGCAGACGATTATGCTGCACGACCAGGGCCGCATGCTGGACAATCTGCGCGAGTCGCTCATTGAGCTCTTTGAGAAGCAAGACATTACCGTGCCCCTGTCCCAGCTGACGCCCCGGACATCCGGGGCCACGGCGAGGCCGTTGGCCGGGGCCGCCTCCGGGACCGCCGGGTCTAGCCCGGCGACAGCCCTGGCAGCAGCAGCTGCGGCTGCGACTGCGACTACGGCTACTGCCACGGGCCGCTCGCAGTCCCGGGCCCCCTCTTCAGCGGTCAAAGCCGCCCCGGAAGAGAGCAGTACGCAAGAAAAGGACGAAGCCGGGGACGACTTGAGCGAGACACAAGAGGAGGCGCAGGGGCCTCTCCCAGGCAGCGATGCCGCCAACTCTGAGAGGAAGCCGGCCAAGGACACGCCGCAAGAAGAAGAAGAAGAAGAAGCGGCCGAGACCAGTGCCGTGTCTCCCGCCCCATCCCCCGTCCTCGGAAGCACCCCCACGGTTTCGGTGTGGCCCCGGCAAGTCGTCTTGTCGCCAAAGCCGCACAAGAGACTGTCCGACCAGGTGGCCACGGTGACGATTGGGGACGAGACGGTCTCTACCGTTCTCGCGCCGAGCGCGAAACGGCAGAAGAGGGACAAGGGCACGCCGAGCAGCGCGCTGCTGGCGGGCGACCACTCGGGGCGCAAGGGGAGAGCCAAGAGGCCTCTGCCATCTTTTGGCGGCAAGCTTACCGACATGTTTTCGGCCACGAGGCAGCAAAGCAGCGCCGCCGGTAAGGAAGACGAAAGTGATGGGGCAGATGCCGAAGAGGATGAAGAGGATGAAGAGGATGAAGAGGATGAAGAGGATGAAGAGGATGAAGAGGACGATGTTGTTGATGGCGATGAGGGCGATGAGGGCAATGAAGAGGAGGACGCCGAAGTGGATGAGACAGGCAGCGACATTGCTGCAGACGAAGAGCAGGATGGAGATGAAGACGACGAAGAGCAGGATGAGGATCACAAAGACTCAGTTGAAAAGGACGCCACTCTGCGGAGTAGGCCAAGAGGTGTCGCAGCGCGAAGAGGGACCCAGAGTCGGTCCAAGGAGGGCGGTGAAGATCAGAGCGGAGGCGAAGAAGAGGATGAAACCAGGGAGGCCGAGGAAGAGGGAGAGAAAGAGACCGAGGAGGCAGATGGAACGAGCGGAGACGGTCAAGACGACGAAGCCCAGCACGGGCAAGCAACCACGAAAGGCAGTGCCAAGAAGCGGCACGAGACGCTCAAGCTGGTGCAGGTGCTGCGCACCGACGAAAAGGCCGTGCAGCAGTTGGCGACGGGCTGGCACAGGCGCGTGCAGCGGGCGGCGCAGCGGCAGGCGGCGGCGCAGGCAGCGGGCGCGGGCGGCGGCGGGCGGAGCGGACTCGACGACAGCGAGGCAGAGGCGGAGGCCAAGCTGTCGCTGACGATTGCAAAGAGCGACTTTGGGCAGATGCGCGTGGCCGGGCAGTTTAACCTGGGCTTTATCGTGGCGGTACGGGCAGCAAAGGGCGGCGGCAACGGCGGCGGCAACGGCGGCGACGACGAGCTCTTCATCATCGACCAGCACGCGTCGGACGAAAAGTACAACTTTGAGCGGCTGCAGGCGGCGACGGTGGTGCAGTCGCAGCGGCTGGTGCGGCCCAAGACGCTGGCGCTGACGGCGGTGGAGGAGGAGATTGTCATGGACGCGGACAACCAGGCGGCGCTGGCGGCCAACGGATTCACGGTGGAGGCGACGACGGACGGGTCGGCGGCCGTGGGCGCGCGCTGCCGGCTGCTGACGCTGCCGGTCAGCGGCGAGACGACGTTTGGGCTGGACGACCTGGAGGAGCTGGTGGCTCTGCTGGGCGAGCGGGCGTCGGCGACGACGGTGCCGCGGCCGTCCAAGGTGCGGCGGCTGTTTGCGATGCGGGCGTGCCGCAGCAGCATCATGGTCGGGCGCGCGTTGGCGCGGCGGCAGATGGAGACGGTGCTGGCGCACATGGGCGAGATGGACAAGCCGTGGAACTGCCCGCACGGCCGGCCGACGATGCGGCATCTCTGCAGCCTCGGCGCGGTCTGGGACGGCGGCCGCGGCTGGCGCGACGACGCGGCGCCGCTGGGCCGGGCCGAGCTGGAAGCGCTGCGGCGCTGATTTGGGCGGGAGGCGGCGCCAGTTTGGATTTTTCGAAGAAGGCCGGTTCGCTTGGACACTACTAGAAAAAAACAAGGCAAGTTCGCTTGGACACTGCTAGAAATCGTACTTGATCATTACTACCTGGCGTCACACATCCTATCATACATTTCCCCCCCCCCCCCTCTAGTCCCCGTTCAGCACGCTGTACCGCGAAAAGGCGCGGCCCTCCTCGGCCACCTTGCCGCTGACGTTGCGCCGGCCGAAGCGGCTGGCCGTGACGGCGTCGTCGCCGTCGGCCAGGGAGTAGCTGCCGAGGCGGCGGCTGCCGAGGTCAAAGTCGTTGCCGCTCGACACCTGGCGGCCCTGGCCGACGACAATGGGCGGCGTGGCCGAGCGCAGCTGGCCGTAGGGCTTGCTGAAGAACTGCGCGTCGGCCTGGATGCTGCTGTCGCGGGCGCGGGCGGCGCGGGTGGCCGGCCGGGGTGGCTCGGCGGCGTCGTCCTCTTCGGGGGATGCAGCGGCGCCCCAGGTCCAGCGCTTGCTCGTGCGGCGCTTCTTCTTCTTGTCCACCTTGTCCTGCGGCGGCGACGGCGTGGCCACCGCCGCCAGCGACGCGGCCGTCAGAGCGCGGCCGGCGTCGGCCGTTCTCGGCTCGGCCAGGGCCGCGTCGGCAATGTCGCCGCTGGCGCGGTGGTCGTGGGGGTAGAGCGCACTGGGGATGCCGCCGTCGGCGCCGCGGGAGCGGGCGCTGGCGCTGCTGATCGACGACGTCATGGACGGCGCAGCCGAAAGCGGCCGCGTGCGGCCCGGCGTCGGCGGGCGGCGGGCGGCGGTGTTGCTGGTGCGCGGCGGGCTGGCGGGCGGCGGGTTGGAGCCCAGCGGATGCGGATGCGGATACGCATTCGCATGCGAGTAGCCGGCGCTGGCGTCCGCGTCGCCGTCACCATCCGAGGCGTTGTCGTCCGAGTCGGGTTCGTTGAGCGCCTGGCTGACGACCTCGTAGTCGCGGCGCTGGCCCGAGGCGTTGAGCATCATGGTGTTGAGCGCGCGGTTGCGCTGCTGCGTGCGGTTGATGAGCGAGTCGGACGTGTACCAGGCCTCGGTGAACTTGGCGACGCGCGGCGGGCCGCCACCGCCGCCACCGCTACCGCCGCCGGCGCCGGCGCCGCCTTCGGACCGAGTCGCCTGATGGCCGGGCCGGTCGGACGCGGCGCTGTCGGGACGGCGGCTGCGGCGGCCGCTGCTGGCATAGCTGGTGGGCAGCGCCTCGTAGCCCTCGTGGGTGGGGTCGCTGTCGGCGTTGTCGGCGAGCGTGACGGACGAGCCCGAGGACCGGTGCTTGGAGGGCTCGGCCGACTCGGCCGGGCTGGCTGGCAACGACTGGCGGCTGGGCAGGCTGAGGCGGGCATCACGTGACCGATGACTACGCGCGTCGGAGCCGGCGGCGGCGGCTCGGGTGTGCACAAACGGCACGGCCGGCGGCCGGCCGGCCATGGTTTCATCGTCGAGCGGCTGCAAAGTGCCGGTGCTGACGACGGACGACTTGTTGCGCTTGTGCTCGGCGCCGCCGGCGCGCGACGTGAAGCGGTCCTCGAGCGGGTTCATGTCCGGCGGCATCAGCGTGATCTGGCGGAACTTGACGGCCAGCCAAAAGGCCACGGCCAGCGTGGCCAGGTGCAGGCCGGCGGCGCCAACGAGCGTGTAGTAGACGGCCGGCCGCAGGTAGGCAGCGGCCAGGCTGCGGTCGGCCAGCAGCGTGGACCAGTCGTCGCCGCGGTTGCGGGCCGCCATCGCGCCGTAGGCATAGAGCGGCAGCACCGAGAGGTCGCAAAAGGCCGAGAAGGCCTGGTACGCCGCCGAGGACGCCGGCGTGCGCGCGCCGGCCGGCTTGGCCAGGTGGTAGATGCCGTAGACGCAGTGGATCGCGACCACGCCGGCCTGCAAGTAAAGTCAGAACGTGAAGAAGAGGGAAGATTGAGAAAAAGAAGGAAGAGAAAGATCGAGAAAAAGAAAAGAGAAAAGAAGACAAACAGCGAGAAAAGAAGAGAGAAAACGAACACGAACAGCGAGAAAAAGAGAAAAAAAACTCACCGTGAGCCGCACCACCCACGCCGTCAGGTCGTCCACGTGGGTGAGCAGAATCATCAGCACGAAAATGCCCAGCGCGCCGGCCAGCTGCAGCAGCCGCATCAGCAGCTGCACCACGCGCATGCCCTTGATCAGCGCCTTGGAGCGCGGGCTCATGGCCCGGTAGTACCGCCGCTGGCCGCCAATGACCTCGTAGGTGCTGCCAGCACGGTTAGCGCCTGCCCCCGACTCGGCTCCCCTTTCCGACTTACTCGGGGTGGCGGTTGAACGCCAGCAGCGGACCCTCCGGCTTGACCGGCGCCGGCTTTGGGCTCCAGCTGGCCCGCGTCACGGCCTTGGGGTCAAACGGCTTTTCCGGAAGCCCCGAGCCGGTTCGCTCGGCCTCGTAGAGAAACGGCTGGTAGCGGCTACCCATGGTGAAGGTGCGCGTGGCCGAGCGGCGGTCGTCCTGGGCAGCCGGGTGGGTTCGCCTGTTTTTTTTCGGCGTCGTCCAGATGTTTTCTTCTTCTTCGTTCGGTCAACGGGGTGGTGTCGGACCGGCGCGGCTTTTGCTTTGGAAATAAAACAGTACGCAGTCAACCGGCAAGCTGCAGGAATGCGTGGCTAAACGTGTAGAGAATGCCGCTGGCAGAATGCAAAATCCTAGCTGTGAGTAAGATACACATATGTATCTAATAACACCCGAGAAGTGAGAACTCGCGTTGCCACAGCAACAGCACCGCCTTTACACACATGTTTCAGCAGCCTTACCGCTATGACGCAACCGCGCTGTTACGGCAACTGCCCCCCCCCCCCCCCCATCCGGCCCCGCTGACACATCCGTTCTGCACGCACTTTCCCAATTTATTTCTGCGGAACACGCCACTTTTATGTTGCAGCATGCAGCCCGCCATTTCGACTTTGCGGCGGCCGATTCTCGCCCAGGTGCCGGCGGCGTGCCCGGCGTGCGCGAGACGGCCGGCCATGCGCGCAACTCACAGCATGCCGCCGCCGCCGCACCGGAGGGCGTACACGGCCGCGACGGCAGCGGCGACCACGGGCAGCGGCGCCGCCGTGAACGGCCGGCCCGCCCTCCGGATGGCCGTGATCGGCTCCGGCCCGGCCGGCTTCTACACGGCGTCGCGCGTCATGGCCAAGACGGACGCCCGCGTCGACATGTACGAGGCGCTGCCCGTGCCCTTTGGCCTCGTGCGCTTTGGCGTCGCGCCGGACCACCCCGAGGTCAAGAACTGCCAGGACAAGTTTGACGAGGTCGCCCGGTCGCCGGGCTTCCGCTTCATCGGCAACATGGCCGTTGGCCGGGCCGGGCCCGATGCCCACGGCGGAAACAGCAGCAGCGGCAGCGTGCCGCTCGACGTGCTGGCGCGCCACTACGATGCCGTGGTGTTTGCCTACGGCGCCTCGCGCGACCGCCGGCTCGGCATCCCGGGCGAAGACCTGCGCGGCGTCTACGCGGCCCGCGACTTTGTCGGCTGGTACAACGGGCTGCCTGGCTCAGAGGCGGCGCACGCGCGCATGGCCGCTGACCTGGCCACGGCCGCTTCGGGTGCCGGCACCGGCGCCGGCGCCGGCGACGGCGACGGCGAGGCGGCCGCCACGGCCGTCGTCATCGGCCAGGGCAACGTCGCCCTCGACGTCGCGCGCATGCTGCTCGCCGACGTCGCCACGCTGCGCACCACCGACATCAGCGACGCCGCCCTCGCCGCCCTCGCCGCCAGCCGCATCCGCCGCGTCCGCATCGTCGGCCGCCGCGGGCCCATGCAGGCTGCCTTCACCATCAAGGAGGCCCGCGAGCTGATGCGCCTGCCCGACGTCCGCCTCGACCCCCCCGTCGACCCGGCCCTGCTGCCCGCCGACCTCGCCGTCCTGCCGCGTGCCCAGCGCCGCCTCATGGAGGTTGTCGCCAAGGGCAGCGGCAGCGGCAGCGGCAGCGGCGGCGGCGGCGACGGCGACGGCGCCCCCTCCTCGCGCTCCTGGTCGCTCGACTTTTGCCAGTCTCCGCGCCGCTTCTCGGCGGCGGCGGCGGCGGCCGACCACACGGACGGGCGCGTCGCCTCCGTCACCCTCGAGCGCACCCGCCTCTCCGACCCGTTCGACCGCAACGCCCACGCCGAAAACACCGGCGAGCTCGTCGCCGTGCCGGCCGCCCTGGTCTTCCGCTCCATCGGCTACCGCGCCGAGGCCCTCGCCGGCTTCGACGACCTCGCCATCCCCTTTGACGACCGCCGCGGCCTCATCCTCAACGACGGCCTCGGCCGCGTCCTGCGCTACGTCCGCACCCCCGACGGCGCCATGGCCAGCCAGCCCCATCCGGGCCTCTACTGCGCCGGCTGGGTCAAGCGCGGGCCCACCGGCGTCATCGCCTCCACCATGCAGGACGCCTTTACCACGGCCGACGCCATTGTCGCCGACTGGCACGCCCACGTCCCCTTCCTCGACCACCACCCCGACACCGCCTCCGCCGCCCCCTCCGCCCCGAAGCACGGCTGGGACGGCGTGCGCGCCGACCTCGACACTCTGCCTGCTCGTGTCGTCTCCTGGGCCGACTGGCTGGCCATTGACCGTGCCGAGCTCGAAAATGGCCGCCGCCTCGGCAAGCCCCGCAGCAAGCTGGTCACCACCGCCGACATGCTGGCCGTGCTGCCTTGAGAGGTTGTATATTAATAAAAGGGTTATATACTTTCATCCAAGCTCGTGTTGGACGTCAAAGAACCTTGCTCCTGCCGCTCGTAGCTTTTCACGCCGCCTTGACCTTGGCCGTCAGCTCCGGCACCTTGTCAAACAAGTCTCCCACCAGGCCCACGTCGGCCACCTGGAAGATGGGCGCCTCGGGGTCCTTGTTGATGGCCGCAATCACCTTGCTGTCCTTCATGCCCGCCAGGTGCTGGATCGCCCCGGAAATCCCCACCGCCAGGTACAGCTGCGGCGCCACCACCTTGCCCGTCTGGCCCACCTGCAGGCTGTTGTCGGCGTAGCCGCTGTCCACCGCCGCCCGCGACGCGCCCACCGCCGCGCCCAGCGCGTCCGCCAGCGGCAGCATCAGCCGGTCAAACTCCTCGCGCGACTTGAGCCCGCGCCCGCCCGAGACCACCTTGCCGGCCGTGGCCAGGTCCGGCCGCTCCGACACCGCCAGGTCCTCCGACACCCACTCCGTCAGGCTGGGCGCCTGCGGGTCCTCGCCCTCCTCGATCGTCGCCGCCGGTGCCGCCGCCGCCGAGGCGTCTGTCGCCGGCGCCGCAAAGGCCGTTCCGCGCACCGTCAGCAGCTTGATGGCGTCCGACGACTCGACCGTCGCGATCGCGTTGCCCGCGTAAATGGGCCGCACAAACGTCTGCTCGTCCGACACCGCAATCACGTCCGACACCGGCTGCACGTCCAGCAGCGCGCCCACCCGCGGCATCAGCGTCTTGCCAAACGCCGAGTGGCTCGCCAGCACGTGTGTGTAGCCACCTTTCTTGATGTTGGCCGCCAGCAGCGGCGCGTAGTTTTCCGCCAGGCCCTGTCCGTCAGCACGCGCCAGCCCGCACGCAGATCAACCACACAGCGCCACACAGCACAAAAAAAGCAAGCCAAGCACAGACAGACCTTTTCGTACGCCGCGCTCTCCACCACCACCACCTTCTCGACGCCCTCCACCTGCGCCGCCTCGCTCGCCGCCGCCTTGGCCTTCTCGCCCGCCACAAACACGTGCACCGGCCCGCCCAGCTGCCGTGCGGCCGCCACCGCGCTCAGCGTCCCCGCGCCCAGCCGCCCGTCGCGCTGCTCCAGAACCGCCAGCGAGGACAGCAGCCGGGCCAGGCCGCCCGCGTTCTGGACCTGCTGGACCCGGACCCGGACCCGCGCAGGCCCGGCCACGGCCCGGCGAATGGTCGACAGCATCGCTTCTTGTGTTGGTGGTCGACGGGCTGCGAGTGTGGTCGTGGTGTGCCAGAGAGAAGCAATTCGGGCTGTTGTGGCCGTAAGCGTGTCGTGAGAAAAGTTGCTTGTTCTGCTGTGGGTGGGGGCGCTTAAAGGTCGTCGCCCAAGGCAATTGCGGCTGGCAGCGGCCCGAGGTAATCAAGCAGCGAAGCGCTATCGGAGTTTCTAGGCGGGCGGTCTGTTTATGCCTCAGGCAGGAGCATGCCCCGAGCGTTCCTCCACCCCAGGCAGGAATATGCTCTAAGCGTTCCTCCGCCTCAGGCAGCACTGCATGACGCCAGGCACCAATCTGGCCAGCGCGCTCCCTCAGCTTTTTTCTTGCCAAACGCGACCAGCCTCCAAATCGATCAATCCGATCAGAAAACCCCCTTGGACGTCCATCCACAACAACCCGCGAACAGCGCCTCCCCCCCATTCATCTCGCTCGAACACGGCACCAGGCCGCGCGCATTGCCTCTGCCGCGCGAGCGACTCGATTGTCGCGCTTCGTATAATTTGCTACGCTCAACATTTGCTCTAGTTTTTGTGGATTGCTCGGCACCGCGAAAGCAAAGCTCCCTTGACTTTCTTGCTTCTATCCCCTCCCTCCCCCCTACCCCCCCCCCCCCCCTCCCCTCCACTCCGGCCGTCTGCTATTGCTACGGGTGTGCGGCTGCGTCTGATCTGCCGTCTCGCTTTTTCTTTCATCTGCCGCCGCCATGGAGGACGAATCGATCAACTTCGGCAGCCCCTCCAACGGCGCAACGCCCGGCAGCAACCCGGCGGCGCAACCTGCCGAAGCCAACGCGTCCGGCAACACGACCGAAGGTAAGCACTACACCACACTACAAACAGGACGCGCGCGGCGCGCTGTGGCTGTTGATCATGATGCGTTTTGGCTGGGCTGACTCGGGGGCATTTTGCCGTGCGTTTACACAGATGTGCACATGGGTGACGGCGACGTGTCTCAAGCGCCACAAAGCACGACTGGAGGAGGAGCAGCAGCAGCAGCAGCAGCAGCAGAGCCTGCCGTCAAGGAAGGCAGCAGCACCCCCGCTGCGCTCGGTCTCTCTGAAAACGCCCTCGACGCGGCCGCGGGCGCGGCGTCGTCCGAGGCGGCAGCCGGCCTCGAGGACGAGGAGATGGGCGAGAACGCTGGCGACGGCGACGGCGAGGGCGAGGATGACGGTGACGGTGAGGCCGAGGGCGGCGCCAGCAGCAACGTCAACACGAAGCCACAAGACCGAGCCGGCAGCGGCAGTGCAGATGCGGCTGCGGACGCCGCCGATATGGCCGACGCGGCGGGCGAGAAGACGGACGACGCCGTCGGCGAAGGCGACCCGGCCATCAACGCCTCCAAGACCAAGGAAACGGTGGAGCGGTCGGCTCGCGAGCACCTCATTGCCCAGACGCACGCCATTGTGCTGCCCAGCTACAGCACCTGGTTCGACATGAACAAGATCCACAACATTGAGCGCAAGGCCCTGCCCGAGTTCTTCAACAGCCGCAACCGCAGCAAGACGCCCCACGTCTACAAGGACTACCGCGACTTTATGATCAACACCTACCGCCTGAACCCCGTCGAGTACCTGACCGTGACCGCCTGCCGCCGCAACCTGGCCGGCGACGTGTGCGCCATCATGCGCGTGCACGCCTTTCTCGAGCAATGGGGACTCATCAACTACCAGGTATGTCTCTTTGTGTACATTTTCTTAAGCTGTTTTCTTCATGGTGTACTTTATGGTGTATTTCTTCATGGTGTATTTTTCATGGTGTATTTCCATGATGTATCTTCTCGTGAACCCCGTCTTCGTGTGCTGACAGCCCAGGTCGACTACGAACAACGGCCATCGCACATTGGTCCTCCGTTTACCGGCCACTTCAAGATCATTGCCGACACGCCGCGTGGCCTCCAGCCGTGGCAACCGGCCGCGGACCCGGTCGTGCTGCAGGGCAAGCGCCACAACGACACCGACGCCCGTGCTGCGGCAAGCACGCTGCCCAAGTCGGAGCTCAACCTGGAAGTGGGACGCAACATCTACGAGGCCAACGCGCGCGGCGCAAAGGTCAGCAGCACGCCCAAGGCGGCCGCCGACGCTCCCAAGACCAACGGCGACGGCCATGCCGCCAACGGCGTGTCGAGCAGCAGCAGCAGCAGCGCACTGGCCGTCGACGAGCTCACCAAGAAGCCCAGCATCAAGGTCAACTGCCACCTGTGTGGCATCGACTGCACGCGCGTGTACTACCACAACCCGCAGGCGGAGAACAACCCGCGGGCGCAGTACGACCTCTGCCCCAGCTGCTACCTGGAGGGCCGCATGGCGGGTAACCAGACTAGCGCGCAGTATCTGCGCATGGAAAACCCGACGTACTCGTCCGTGCTGGACCGCGACGCGCCGTGGAGCGATGCCGAGCTCGTGCGGCTGCTCGAGGGCATTGAGCGCTTCGACGAGGACTGGGGCCAGGTGGCCGACCACGTGGGCACGCGCACGCGCGAGGAGTGCGTGCTGCAGTTTCTGCAGCTGGACATTGAGTCCAAGTACCTCGACTCGGAGATGCCCGAGGGTGGTGGCGGCGGCGGCGGCGGCGGCGGCGGCGGGTCCATCGGCCTGTCCCTGCTCGGCAGCGCGGGCGGGCGGCTGCCCTTTAACCAGGCCGACAACCCGGTCATGTCGGTCATCGGCTTCCTCGCCAGCCTGGCCGACCCGGCCAGCACGGCGGCGGCGGCCAACAAGTCGTTTAGCGAGCTGAAGCGCGGCCTGCAGCAGAAGCTGGAGGCGGGCGGCGGCAGCAACGGCGCTGCCGACGCAAAGCAAAAGGGCAGCGGCAGCGGCGGCAGCGGCGGTGGCGGCGGCGACGACGCCATGGACGTCGACGGCTCGCGGGCGGCGATGACGACGACAAGCACGACGACGACCACCACCACCACGACCACATCGACGACGGTGGCACAAAACCTGGCCAGCGTGCCGCTGGCGTCGATCGGGGCGCGGTCCGGCGGGCTGGCGTCGCACGAGGAGCGCGAGATGAGCCGGCTGGTGTCGGCGGCGGTCAACGTGACGCTGCAGAAGCTGGAGCTGAAGCTCAAGTACTTTAACGAGATGGAGGCCATCCTGCAGGCAGAGAGGCGCGAGCTGGAGCGCGCACGGCAGCAGCTCTTCCTGGACCGGCTGTCGTTTAAGCGCCGCGTGCGCGACGTGCAGGAGAACCTGAAGAACGCCGCCGCTGTGGGCGGCGAGCAGGGCGTGCGGCTGGCGCAGGAGGCGCTCGTCGACGGCCAGCGCATGGTGTTCCAGCCGCAGGCGGCGGCGGCGGCGGCGGGAGCGGGAGCGGTGCAGCCGCTGAGCGCATCCGGTCCGGTGCGGACACTGGAACTGTAAAGACCAAAAAAAAAAAGGGTACGAGGCTCAAGATCGGAAAAAGGTCACACAGATCGGTTTTTGACATTTTGCCTGCACCTGGGACCGACTGGCGGTAGAGATAACGGCGTTCTCTCAGGGCTGGGTTATGTTTTTTTTTTGTCTTTTTTTGTTTTCTTGCTTCATTGATCGTCTACGCGGGTTTGCCGTCGTTGCAACGTGTGCCGTTTTTGATTCTTCTCTCTATAACTTTGTATCTGCTCTTTCCTTTTGCTCTTTCGTAAGATACACGAGGGAATCTTTGGTCACGATGAGGGATATTAATGCTCTTGAGCGAGGTAGGAAGCCGAAGGAGCTCACAAGAGGTAGGAAGCCAAAGATGGCAGCACCTGTACAACAATCAGTCATGGTAACAACATGTGCGAAAGTCCCTTTGTCCGCAGCTTCCTTTTCGCGCGTGTGCTCTCTCTGGACCGAATCATGTGAAAACCGGTTGCCCCAGAGGCCACTAAGCTCCACAAAGCGGGCGCAGCCCACTAAAAGCTGGGGGAGGGTGACCTTTTCGCTGTTGTGCGCTGCCGCGCGGATTTTCTCTACCTCGGCTCGAGGGAAATGTGGGGGACGCCTGGACAGCCACGGGGGGGGCGCCTGCCTCTGCCTCCTCTGCTCCTGCCGTGTCAAAAGCGACAGCCGGGGCAGCCGCCGCTTCCCCAGCACCGAGAAGGCGCGACTCGGCCGACGGGATGCCCCAGCGCGAGTCAGAAGACCGAATTTAGGGAAGGGCTGGCGGGCGTTCTGCCTGTGCTGCCGCCTATAAAAAAGCAATGTGCCGTTCCTCCTCCCTGTGAGGAGGGGTCCCACCGTTTGCAGTTCCGTCCCGAGAAAGCACCTCGGCGCAGCGATTGGCCTAAAATACAGGGGGGGGAGACACCACCACAATCCACACACGATCTCCACAGCCGCCTTTACAAGCAACGAACCCCCCCCCGGTGCTATAGGAACGCGAGCCGGGACTACATACCTGCCGCGGCCTCGCTCTTCGGCCATTGTTTCTCTTTTTTTCTTTTTCTTCTCTTTTTTTTTTTTCTTCTCTTCCCACGCTTCCATTGTTTCCTCGCGCCCTGTCCGGCCTCACTGTATCGGATCTTGGTGATGTTTGCCGCAGTTTCGCGAGCCGAGGCGAGATCTTCTGTGCTCAGAAGCTTTAGCAGCAGCAGCTTGAGGAGTGCCCGTTGGCCCGCAGGAACGCAGACGGTGAGTGTGTGGTCCTGGCTGCCGGTGATGCGCGGCCACCGTTGCTGACGCGCGCGCGCGCGCAGACCCGGAGCATCATGGCGACAGCCAAGCGGAACAGCAGCTCCAAGGCGCTGCCCAAGGGTGGGTTGACAGATCCTTTTCGCTCTCGACAGCGCTTTGTCTTTTCCTCTCTCCTCTTGATAGTGCTTCCTTGGTTCCAGTCTGACAGCCAGGCTACGTCGAGGACTTGAGCAAGGGCCGCACGCTGCGCTTCCAAGAGTCGCTGCCGCGGCTGCCGGTGCCGACGCTGGAGGAGACGGCGACGCGCTACATCAAATCGCTGCGCGCCCTGTACCCGCCCGAGGAGGTGGCCAAGAGCCAGGCGGCCGTGGACGAGTTCATCCGCCCCGGCGGCGTGGGGCAGCGGCTGCAGGCCAAGCTGCTGGCGCGGCGCGACGCGCCGAGCGAGAAGAACTGGCTCTCGGAGTGGTGGAACGACGCGGCCTACCTGGCGTACCGCGACCCGGTGGTGCCGTACGTGTCGTACTTTTACTCGCACCGCGACGACCGGCGGCGGCGCGACCCGGCCAAGCGCGCGGCGGCGCTGACCACCGCGGTGCTGGGCTTCAAGGCGCTGGTGGACCAGGGCACGCTCGAGCCCGAGTTCATGAAGGGCCTGCCTCTGTGCATGGACAGCTACCAGTGGATGTTCAACTGCAGCCGCGTGGCGGCCAAGCCCAAGGACTACTCGGTCAAGTTTGACGCGGCCGAGCACAAGCACATTGTGGTGGTGCGCAAGAACCGCTTCTACAAGGTGGCGCACGAGGTGGCCGGCCGGCCGCTCAACACGAGCGAGCTGGAGGCGCAGTTCCGCCGCGTGTACGAGCTGGCCACGGCGGCCGAGAGCACGCCGGCGCCGCCGGTCGGCCTGCTGACGACGGAGAACCGCGACGTGTGGGCGGAGGCGCGCGAGGCGCTGCTGGCGGCGTCGCCGGTCAACGCGGAGTCGGTGGCGGCGATCGAGTCGGCGGCCTTTGTGGTGTGCCTGGACGACGCGGCGCCCGTGACGTTTGAGGAGCGCGCGCACCAGTACTGGCACGGCAACGGCTCGAACCGCTGGTTCGACAAGCCGCTGCAGTTTATCGTCAACGACAACGGCACCGCCGGCTTCATGGGCGAGCACAGCATGATGGACGGCACGCCGACGCACCGGCTCAACGACTGGGTCAACGAGGCCATTTTCAAGAACAAGCTGGACCTGGGCGCCGCGGCGGTGCGCGCGGACCTGCCCGAGCCGGCGGCGCTGGCGTTCCGGCTGACGGAGCCGCTGGCGGCCACGGTGGCGGCGGCCAGGGCGCACTTTGCCGACGTGATCGGGCGCCACCAGCTGGCCGTGCAGGCGTACCAGGGCTACGGCAAGGGCCTGATCAAGCAGTTCCGCTGCTCGCCGGACGCGTACGTGCAGATGATCATCCAGCTGGCCTACTACAAGATGTACGGCAAGAACCGGCCGACGTACGAGTCGGCCACCACGCGGCGCTTCCAGCTGGGTCGCACGGAGACGTGCCGGTCCGTGTCGGAGCAGTCGGTGGCCTTTTGCCGCGCCATGGGCGACGCCGCCGTCGACGCCGAGACGCGGCAGAAGCTGTTCCGCGCCGCCATCGACGCGCACATTGAGTACATCTCGGCCGCGTCCGACGGCAAGGGCGTCGACCGCCACCTGTTTGGCCTGCGGCAGCTGCTGGAGCCGGGCGAGCCGCTGCCGGCGCTCTACCAGGACCCGGCCTACGGCTACTCGAGCAAGTGGTTCCTGTCGACGAGCCAGCTGAGCTCCGAGTACTTTAACGGCTACGGCTGGAGCCAGGTCGTGGACGAGGGCTTTGGCATTGCCTACATGATCAACGAGAACAGGTGTGTGGTGTGACGTGTTTGGTGCTTTGCCGTGTTTCGGCACTTATCGTGTTTTGGCGCTGTTGACCCTGCTAACCACTTGTGCAGCCTCCACTTCAACATTGTGTCCAAGGGCCTGGGCAGCGACCGCATGAGCTTCTACCTCAACGAGGCCGCCGGCGACCTGCGGGACCTGCTGCTGCCGACGATTGAGGCGGCCAAGTCCAAGCTGTGAGAGCGGGCGTTGTATGCTATGAGCGTGTATTCAATAGACAAGGCTAGATTTGCAGAGAACGTAGTTTATCCCAGAAGACAACGTTGCTATCGAAAATATCAACCGCACCCCTCAGCCGGCGTGAGCGACAATCTCGCTGACCAGCTCGCCCTTGGTGGCGTCAAAGTAGGCGCAGATCTGCGAGGGCAGGGCGACCTCCTTGTAGTCCTCGTCGTCGTCGCCGGCAGCGGCGGCGGCGTCCCCGTCAGCGCCGGCGGCGGCGGCGGCGGCGGCGGCGGCGTGCGCAGCGGCAGCGGCGGGCAGGACGTTGAGGTTGACGCCGTCAGACTTGCTGAGAAAGACCTTGGTGGCGGTGCTCTGCTTGCTGAGGTAGATCTGGGCGTTGTCGACCTGGTCGAGCATAATGGTGGGAATGGTGCCGAGGACCTGCAGGGCAAAGTTTTGCGACTTGACAACGTCGACGGACGAGACGAGCGACTCGACGACGAGCGAGACGCGGCTCGTGTTCTCGACGGTGACGGCGTTGCCCTTGCCGCGCACAATGACGGTGGTGTTGGCGCACTTGCTGATGAGCACCGACTGGTTCAGCTCGGCCTCGATCTCGACCGGCGCAGCGCCCGACTCCTTGTCAAAGTTTTCAATCGTCCACTTGTTGCCGTCGAGCTCCTTCTTGGCCGGCTTCTTGGCCCGCAGCGTCTCCGGCTTGGGCTTCTTGTTGGGCACCGGGCTCTTGCCGCGGCCGGCACCGCCGCCGCCGCCAAAGCCCGCCGCCGCCCCCGTCGCCGTCGCCGCCACGGTCGAGCCGGCCCGCAGCGCCGGGTTCTTGTGCGTCATCTGCGACTTGTCCACCTTGCGCAGGCCCTTGGTCACGCTCTCGCCCTTGGTGTTCAGCTCGGAGAAGACGGCGCCAATGGCCGCACCGCCGCCGCCGCTGGGCGTGGGCGCGCTGGTGTCTTTGATGTCGAGAATGGGGGGCGGGCCCGGCGGCGGCGGCGGCGGCGGCGGTGGCGGCGGAGGAGCGCCGGCGGCCGGCGCGGGAGCCGGAGCAGCGGCCGATGCAGCCACGGCCTTGGCGACTTTGGCGGCCGGCAGGCCCTTTGGGTTCCACAAGATGCCGTTGGGAAAGTGGAGCTTGACGTACTCGGCCAGGTCGGTGAAGATGCTGTAGAAAGCCTGGACCCATTTGACCTGGTCCTTGTCTCTGGGAGGTTAGAGGTTAGAAGCAGGAGATAAGCAAAGCCGGAAAAGAGTAAAGCAAGAAATCAAGAGAAACAAAAAAAAAACAATACGCACGTCTCGCGAAACTCCTTGAGCACGCGGTTGCCAAAGAACTGGGCGGAGCCGAGCGACTCCTCGACGTGCTTGTAGGGGCGGTTCTCGACGGTGACCCAGGCCAGCACCATGATGCCCTCGGCGACGGTGCTGAGGTGGTTGAAGTCGGCGGCGCCGCGGTTGCTCTCCTTGATGTTGCCGACGGCCAGCAGGGCCTCGTTGATGGGCTTGAGCAGGTCCTGGTAGACGGCCATTTCGGAGCCGGTCATGTCGGGCTTCTTGGCCCGCGTGGTGATGAGCAGGAACGTGCGCTGCGCCTGGAAGCCCTCGCGCACCTTGGCCGCCTGCTCGGCCACGAGGCCGCCGCGCTTGCTGCTGAGCTCGACAAAGCTGCGCACGGCGCCGTCGAGGAAGCCGTCAAAGTCCTCGACCGACTCGGGGAGAGGCTCGGCAGCCGCCGGGGCCGGGGCCGGGGCCGCCGGTGCCGGGGCCGCCGGTGCTGCCGGTGGAGGCGGCGGCGGGACACCGGCGTCGCGAGCTGGAGCCGGCGCAGCAGCGACCGTGGAAGCCGGCGAGGCGCTGGACGGCGCGGCCGGCGAGATGTCAATGGTGGACGCGGCAATGTCCTCGAGACGGGACGTGGCCGCCTCGAGTCTGGGACGTCAGCGGGAGGAGAAGAAGAGAAGAAAAAAGAAAGAAAACAAGAGAAAGAGAAGGAATAAACAAGAAACAGGCAGCCGGCGCCATACCGCTTGATCAGCGTCGTCAGGTTGTGCATGCTGTTGGTCGCCATGGCGGCGGAGGGGGGGGGGTCAAATTCGGAGCGGACGGGACGAAGCTTTTCGGGGTGGCACGATGGGCCGAGAGCAGAAGGTGTGTATGGTGCGACAGGGTCGGCAGCAACAGGAGGAGGAGCCAGCAGTGCCGGCTGACGATGGTGTATATGGATGGGGTGGCTCGATGTTTTTTTTTACGCAGTGGTTCTGTAGAGCTTCCGTGGTGATGCCCCCTGTTTCCACGGCCCTTTTTCGCAGTGCCTCTGCTAGGGCCACCCCGTGGGGTGGGGTGCAGGAAGCAGCAGCAGCAGCACCTCCTGCCAGCAGTCTTCTTTAGCGCATCGGCGGCCATTTTTCTTGTCAACGTCAACCGGGAAACGAGCCAGCAGCGTGCCCCCTCTTGGCGAGCACCGCATCCCGCTGTGCGACCTGTGCCACGGCGACAACCGTGTTCCGGCCTGTTGCCTCTGCTGCTTTTTGTGGGCTGGTGGGCTGGCTTTGCTGGAAGCCTGCCGACGCTGAGGTCTGCTGCTTTTCCAATGCTGCGGCGGCCTCACCAAAAAAAGTGACCCTTTCCGCCAGCCCGTCTCTCGGCCCAACGCGACCTTGCCGCCTGCCTGTCTCATCTCCGCACCATGGCCGCCGAAACACTTCCCATCCGGGCGGCGAGCAAGCGCGGGCCTGCCCAGACTGCCGACGATGCCGCCGCCGCCACGCCGCCGCCGCCGCCGCCGCCGCCGCCGGCCATCGACGTGGTCTCGCTGGGCATGTTTATCATCGGTGAGCCCTTCTCTCCGGATCTGCTTTTGCGCAGCGGTGGCCTTCCCCCCCCCCCCCCCCCCGTTCCTCCTGACCGCGCCAGACGACATTGACTATCTGCCGCCGCGGCCGCCGGTGCGCGGCATCGTCGGCGGCGCCGGGTCGTACGCGGCCCTGGGGGCGCGGCTCTTCTCGCCGGCGCCGGCGCTGTCGCGCACGGTCGGCTGGGTGGTCGACCAGGGCTCCGACTTCCCGCCGGAGATGGCGGCGCTGATCGACTCGTGGCAGACGGCCGCCGTGATGCGGCACGACCCGGCCCGGCTGACCACGCGCGGCTGGAACGGCTACGACAAGGGCGAGCACCGCGCCTTTCGCTACACCACGCCCAAGCGCCGCCTGGCCGTCGACGACCTGCCGCCGCCGCTGCTCATGGCCCGTGCCTTTCACATTGTCAGCTCCGCGCCGCGCTGCCGCGAGCTCGTGGCCGACCTGACGGCCCGGCGCCGGGCTTTTTTGGCCGCCGCCGCCGCCGATGCCGCCGCCGCCGACGTGCACCCCTCCGTCTACGAGCTCTCCCCCCGCCCCATTATCGTGTGGGAGCCCGTGCCCGACCGCTGCACGCCCGACGAGCTGCTCGACTGCACCAACACGCTGCCCGTCGTCGACGTCTGCAGCCCCAACCACGCCGAGCTGGCCGCCTACATGGGCGACCCCGACGGCGGCCTCGACCCGGCCACCGGCGCCCTCTCCACCGCCGCCGTCGAGCGCGCCTGCGAGCAGCTGCTGGCCTCCATGCCGCTGCAGTCCTACGCCATTGTCGTGCGCGCCGCCGAGCACGGCTGCTACCTGGCCAAGAACGGCGGCCGCCGCCGCCACCGCAAGGCGCGGAACGAGTCCGAGCCGGCCGCGGCTCCGGCCGCGGCTCCGGCGACAGCCCCAGAGACTGCGACAGCCCCGGCGACAGCCCCGGCACATCGGCCGGCCCCGTCCGCCCAGGACAACACGCCGGCGCCCGCCGGCCCCTCCAAGCAGAACCTGCACGGCAGCCTGCGCCCCGACATTGACATGGAAGCGCTCTTTGCCGGCCTGCAGCAGGACGAGGAGGGCGCCATTGCGCGCGAGGAGATCGAGGTCGACCCGGGCATCGAGGCCTGGGTCCCGGCCGTCTGGGGCCCGGACGCCGACGACGCCGACGCCGACGCCGACACGCCCTCGGCCGCCCGCGTCGTCGACCCCACCGGCGGCGGCAACGCCTTTCTCGGCGGCATGGCCGTCGCCCTGGCCCGCGGCAAGAGCCTCGAGGAGGCCGCCGCCTGGGGCAACCTGGCCGCCAGCTTTGCCATTGAGCAGGTCGGCGTGCCCGTGCTGGGCCACGAGCCCGCCGCCGCCGCCGCCCCCGACAGCTGCGCCGTCGAGACGTGGAACGGCGAGCGCGTCGACCAGCGCATGGCCGCCTACCAGGCGCGGCTGCAGAGAGCCAGCAAGGCCGCTGTGTAGCAGCAGACAGCCCCCTTTGTTCTGGCAATGACGACGGGACATGATAGACTATAGACGGCAAAATGCCTCTTTTGTTGTGGGCCACATGTAAGCATCTTTCATTCGTCACAGCCACACACACACACACCTCTACCCAAGAACGCCTTTTGTGCCTGTCGAGCACCCTCCCTCAGATGCGGTAGACCATTGCGCCCTCCATCAGATGCGGTAGACCATCGATCCGCCCGTGTACCTGCAGTGCCTTGTTAGTTTCACACTTTACACACAAAGAACGTGCATGCATGGATGGACACGTACATGATCTGGTTCAGCTTGGTCATCTCCTCGAGCGCCTGGACCGCTTCCGCCTGGCTGAAAGCGCCGCCGTGCTGCGGGCCCAGCTTGGCGTTCACCGCCTGGATCAGCTCGCCCACGTCGGCATTCAGCTCGTCCACAAACAGGTCCGTGTTCAGCAGCGGGCCCAGCACGCGCCGGAAAGTCGCCAGCCGCGCCGCGCTGATCGGCGGCGGCGGCGCCGCCGCCGCCGCCGCCGTCGCCGCAGCTCCCGGGGCCAGGCGGAGAGCCGCCGCGCCGCTCGCCAGCTCGGCGTCGTCCTCGTCGGCATCGGCGTCGGCATCGGCATCGGCGTCAGTCATCTCGTTGCTGCCGCTCGCCTGTGTCTGTGACTGCGTCGACGCCAGCTGCGACGCCGGAACCGACGAAGCAAACGACATGCTCGACTGTGACTGCGTGGACGGGCCGGCGCGGCGGCCGGACCGCCGGGATGGAGTCGCAGTGTTTTGATCGCCGTCGCCGACGCCGTCGCCGTCGTCGTCCTCGTCGCCGTCTCCGTTCTGCCGCCCTCGGCTCCGCGCCGCCGCTCGCGCCGCCCGGGATCCTCCTCCGCCGCTGCGGCCCGACGCCCCCCGGCGGTACGCACCGCTGCCGCCGCCGCCGCCGCCGCCGCCGCCGCCGTTGCCGCCGTCGTCGTCGCTGTCCGCGTCGTCGCTGTCCGCGTCGCTGTCCGAGCTGACCGCGTCCAGCGGCTGCTGCGTCTTGCGCTTCTTGCGCCGCGACTCGTCCTCCACCACCTCCTTGAACAGCGCAAAGCGCAGAATCGACTCCGCCGCCAGCGCGTCCCGCTCCTCCACCCGGCTCGACAGCCGCGACTTCGCGTGCGCCGTCGCCAGCCGGATCAGCGTCTCCAGCGTCCGCACCGTCATCGGGCTCGTCCGCCGCTGGTTGCCCTCCATCTCGTCGTTGCGCAGCGCCACGTAAATGTCCGAGATCCGGTCCGACGCCTCCTGCGACAGCACCGGCTGGATCCGCATCTTGGCGTAGTGAATGTACTTTTTCAGAAACGCCATGCTCAGCAGCTCCCGCTTGCGCCCGCCGCGTCCGCCCCCCCCCGCCGCCCCTCCGCCGCCCGCGGCATGCAGCATCTCGTTGAGCTTCTCGTACACGTCCACCGGCCGCTTGGCCGCCGCGTCGTCCGGCCGCTGCATCCCCACGCTCAGCGCCTGCTGGCCCGTCTCCCGCACCGGCGCGCCCTCCTCCGTGCCCGGCTGCCGGTACCGGTGCATGCGCAGCACGTGCTCCGAGATCAGCCGGTCGCGCGTGTCCTCAATGTCGTCCGTCACCACAAACAGCAGGTCGAACCGCGACAGCAGCGAGTCCGGCAGCGCAATGTTCTTGTGCGGGTCCTTGTGCGGATCGTACTGCCCAAAGATGGGATTCGCCGCCGCCACCACGCTGCAGCGCGCATTGAGCGACGTGTGGATGCCTGCCTTGGCAATCGTCACCGTCTGCTGCTCCATCACCTCGTGGATCGCCACCCGGTCAATGTCCGACATCTTGTCAAACTCGTCAATGCACACCACGCCGCGGTCCGCCATCACCATGGCGCCCGCCTCCAGCCGCCGCTCGCCCGTCTCCTTGTCCGACGTCACCGCCGCCGTCAGACCCACGCCCGACGACCCGCGGCCCGTCGTCGCAATCGCCAGCGGCGCCGTGTTCAGCACAAACCGCAGCAGCTGCGACTTGGCCGTCGACGGGTCGCCCACCATCAGGATGTTGATGTCGCCGCGCAGGTGCGTGCCGTTGTCCAGGTTCTTCTCCACGCCGCCCAGCAGCATCAGCAGAATGGCCTTTTTGATGTAGTCGTGCCCGTAGATGCTCGGCGCCAGCGACTGCGACAGCAGCTCAAACAGGCCCTTTTTCTTGGAGATCTTGTTGATGTTGCGCAGGTCCAGGTCAGTAAAGTCAATCGACGCCACCCCGCCGCCCGCCTTGGACGACAGCAGCACCACGTTGTTGGCCAGCAGCACCGTCTTGAACAGCGCGCTGCTGTGGTTGGCGTTGCGGTTGCCCAGCGTGCGGAAGATGCCCACAATCTGCACCCGGTCGCCCGGCTTGACCTTGTCCACCAGGTCGTCGTCCAGCATCACGTCCACGCCGCGCGGCAGCTGGCCCGCCGGCGCACGCTCCGGCATCTCCTGGATCGAGATCATCTGGTTGTCGCGGTACGTCGAGAAGCCGTACTCGGTCACCAGCGGGTTGCCCTTGTCGTCCTGCTGCGGGTACGCGCTGCCCGTCGTCGCCCCGTTGGTCATGGTCTGGTCGCGGTACTCGCGGTAGTAGAGCTTGTTTACCGCCTCGCTGTAGTGCACGCTCTTGATCACCTTGGGGTGGATCAGCGAGCAGCGCGTCACGATGCCCTCGATTGCCACCATCTGGTTCAGAAACTGCGACGACAGCGTCCGCGGATTGCACGAGTTGAGCCCGAAGCTGCCCGCAAACGCACAGTAAAACGGCGTCTCGTCGTCCGTCTGGTCCGGCCGTGCCTGCCCCGTCGACTTGATAATGTCCTTGAGCGCCTGGTTAAAGGCCAGCGTGTAGTCAAACGGCTCCATGATCAGTCCTTCGGCCATTTCGGCATTGTGGTCGCGCACATGGTCAATGTTGACCACCAGCCGCCGCTGGTTCGTCTTCAGCATCGCCACGATCGCCGGCCGGTAGCTGCGCGCACGCTGATCGGCTGCAGTGAGGAGCAAAAAAAAAAAACACAATGTCAACCCCAGGCCCATTCTCGATTCGATTCAAAGGCTCAGTGTCAGGGCATCAACTTACTCGGATCGAGGAATTCCTGCGCCTCGCGGACGCGGGTCCGCGCCGCCTCATCGCGCAGCAAAACGTCGCCCATCGTTGCGTAGGCGTGAGAATACTGGGCCGGCTTTGGGCTGTGTATGCAGTGGCGTTTTTTGGCTTTTTTTTGACGCTTCGCAGACAGAGTCGAGAGTGCACAGAGGAGGGGAAAACTAAATCTGTGAACAAGGAAGGTGCGACGCGTCAATGTGCGTCCCACGCGTTAAGTGGTTCCTCCCCGCCGCCCAGCCAACCAATAAGCGCAAGGCAAGTTCTTTTAAACACAATCGTGAAATCATCGCTGACAGCATGCAAAAGTGCAGTATGCTCTCATACATCTACTTTGTGGATCTATCCATCGGCAAAATAATTCTTCGCAGCTGTTTTGGCAGCTGTTTCGCAAGTGTTCTGCAGCTGTTCCGCAGCTGTTCCGCAGCTGTTCCGCAGCTGTTTCGCAGCTGATTTATCGTCTCCGAAAACTCCTTCAACGAGTGCTTGCACACAAACAGACTGGCGACAACAAATGCAAAGCTCGCAGGTTGCTTCAACTTTGCTCGCCTCATCGTTCCGCTGGTGCATGCGTGAGAACACTGAAGGATACCCGCAAGTGCGAGGATGTTCGAGTGCAGTGGCGAGTCCTGATAAGCCGGAGGGCTAATGCGGCACTACTCGCGCGATGTGATCCTATGATCGTGCAACAGGTGTTGGCATGAAAGGCCCCAAGTGGCCGGCCAGCCCAGGGCAGAGAGGAGCCATGCCAGCAAAGCACGTCTAGCCCCAAGGACAGTCTCCCCGCTTGCGGAATGGACAGGCCGCTGTACCTGCGGCCAACCAATCTCTGGAGATCGTCTATCCACCCTTCTTATCGTCGCTATATGATGGGCGCCAGCTCTGCGTGTGGCTACATGAAGGGCGCCTACTCCGAGTGCGGCTATATGAAGGGATATCCCAGCTGGTCGCGGCTCGCTACCCCTCCTCGCAAGACGCCTCTTCTCGCACACAATGACGCTGGTTAAACAGGGCCCCAAGCAGGACGTGCAGAGCAACGGCGCCGCCGGCTCGGCCGTCCTGCACCGCCAGCTGCGGCAGGATTTCCCGGTGATTGAGCGCGGCGAGGGCTGCTACCTGCTGCTGGCCGACGGCCGGCGCGTGCTGGATGCCTGTGGCGGCGCGGCCGTGGCCTGCCTCGGCCACGGAGACCAGCGCGTGATCGAGGCGGCCACGCGGCAAATGTCCGAGATTGCCTACTGCGCCTCCATCTTCTACACCAGCCGGGCCTGCGAGGAGCTGTGCCGCTTCCTGGTGGACTCGACCGACGGCCACATGGCGCGGGCCTACATTGTCGGCTCCGGGTCCGAGGCCATGGAGGCCGCGCTCAAGCTGGCGCGCCAGTTCTTCCTCGAGAAGGAGGTGCCCGAGCCGGCCCGCACGCGCTTCATCAGCCGCCACCAGTCCTACCACGGCATCACGCTCGGGGCGCTGTCGGTCGGAGGCCAAAAGTACCGCCGGCAGAACTTTGAGCCGCTCCTGCTCGCCAACGTGTCTCGCGTGTCGCCGTGCTACGCCTACCGCGGCAAGCTGAGCCAGGGCGGCTCCGTCGAGTCCGACGAGGCATATGTGGCCCGCCTGGCCGCCGAGCTGGACGCCGAGTTCCAGCGGCTCGGCCCCGAGACCGTGTGCGCTTTTGTGGCCGAGCCGGTGGTTGGGGCTGTGCGTATTTCTCTTCTTTCTCTCCCCTTTTCTCCCTTTTTCTTTCTTTTTCTTTCTTTTTCTTTCTTTTTCTTCCTTTCTCTTCCTTTCTCTTCCTTTTTCTTCTCCATTCTCTTCTCCTTCTCTTCTCTCTTCTCTCTGCCCTCGGCTGAAACGATAGGCACTGGGATCCGTGCCCGCGGTGCCCGGGTACTTCCAGGCGGTCGCAGCGGTGTGCCGCAAGTATGGCGCCCTGCTGATCCTGGACGAAGTCATGTGTGGCATGGGCCGCACCGGCACGCTGCACGCGTGGCAGCAGGAGGGCGTAGTGCCCGACATCCAGACCCTGGGGAAGTGCCTGGGCGGGGGCTACCAGCCCATTTCGGCCGTGCTTGCCAGCCACGCCGTCGTTGACGTTTTCTCTCGGGGAACAGGGTACGTGCATCATCCATCCCCCCCAGGCGGTCTCGTCTTCTGACTGACTGACTGACTGACCATCACAGAGCGTTTGTTCACGGCCACACCTACCAAGGCCATCCCGTCGCCTGCGCCGCTGCTCTGGCCGTGCAAAAGGCCGTGGTCGAGGACGGACTGCTGGCCAACGTGCGCGAGCTCGGCGTCGTGTTCCAGCAGCGGCTGCTTCAGCGCATCGGCAGCCATCCCAACGTGGGCGACATCCGGGGCCGCGGCTTCTTCTGGAGCATCGAGTTTGTCCAGGACAAGGACACGGCGCAGCCCTTTCCGCCCAGCGACCAGGTGGCCATGCAGCTGGCCGAGCTGGCCCTGACCGCCAAGTACAGCATGGCCGTGTATCCTGGTTCGGGCTCAGCCGACGGCGTCGCGGGCGACCACATCATCTTTGCGCCGCCGTACAATCTGACGGTCACCGAGATTGACCTGATGGTCCAGAAGACCTGGCAGCTGGTCACCGACTACTTTGCAGCCAAGGCTGCGGCCAAGCTCCCGGTCGAGTAGGAGCACTTGTAGCTGTGAAAGACGACGGGAAACGAGACATGAGTGGGACGTTGTTTCGTAGCATTGCCAATGAGGATATCTGCTCTCCAGAACACACGATGGGATCGAGACAAGGCGATGTAGGAGACCCACTTCCAGCGTACTCGTATGTGTAGACACGTACCGGAATATTGTATTTCCAACTCAAGACCCACAGTGAACTCCCCCTCGAAGCTCACCACTCCAGCGCCGACGGTGCTTGCCACGCACCTCTGCACAATCGAAATCCAGTGACCTCCTGCCTCTCGCATCCGCATGATGGCCGTCGGCTTGGCTATCGGCGGCGGCGGCGGCAGCATGAGCCGCCACGCTGCCGAGGAAGAAGCGCGCGCCGAGGTCGACGTGCTGACGTCGCGCCTCGAGAAGACGGCACAGCTGACCAAGAAGATCGAGGCGAGTATCGGCCGTCTCGACACGACGGGCAAGAGCGTGCGCGAAGTGGCGGGGCCGCTCAACGGCGAGACCAAGCGCCTGCAGATTCTCTCACACAGTACGCGCAAGACGAGAAAGAAAAGGGGTGGGGAGGGGGGGGGAATCGCGTGTTTTGCGCATACCATGCTCGCTGCTAACGCTGCGGCAGACATTGACAGCGTCATTGCGGCGATACAGCGGCTGCGACAGCCGGCCGACAGCAAGAACGAGGAGGAGCAGATCATCCGGGCCGGGCCCGAAAAGGTCGGCCTTGCCGTGTACCTGTCGTCGGTGCAGCGGCTGGACCGGTCGCTCGCCGAGATGAAGGCGTCCAACATCCGGGCGACGCAGCAGACGATTAGCGACCTGCAACGCCTGATCAAGTCGGCCAACGCGCAGCTCGAGAGCTACTTTGACCAGCTGCTGCGCTCGGAGACGCCGCGCGAGATCGAGCCGCTGCACTACATTACCAAGAACAAGCCGTTCCCGGTGCTGTCGCAGGACATGACCACGCGGCTCGGCCTCGTCAACGCACACCTGGCGGCCGCCTACCGGCAAGCGGGGGCGTCGGCGTCGGCCGGCGCGTCGCTGTCCTCGGGCGGGACCGGGGTGGCGGCGTCGGTGGCGCCCGACTCCGTGGTGGCGCGCATCTATGCAGAGGTGCGCGGGCCCTACCTGGCCGACACGCTCAAGAACCTGGCGGCGGCGAGCGTCAACACGGCCAAGAAGAAGAACGCCGACGCCATCTACCGGGCGGGCACCAACGGCATCGGCACGTACGCGCAGTCGATGGAGGGCATGTTTGAGGCCGAGTACGACAACATCTGCAGCATCTTCACGCGCGAGGACTGGGGCCCCGTGTTTCAGGCGGCCTGCCAGAACGTGCTGGCAGAGCTGGCGCGCACGCTGCGCGAGCTCAACAGCCACATCAAGGCGCACCCGCAGACGGACTGCTACCTGGCCTACGAGGTGGTGGAGATCGTGTCGGCCATGTCGAGCCGGCTCGAGACGCGCACCGGCGAGCTCAAGACGGCGCTGGCGGCCGCGCTCAAGCCCGTGCGCGAGACGGCCAAGGCCTCTCTGGGCGAGCTGCTCGAGGACACCAAGCGCCGCGTCGCCGCCCTGCAGGTGCTGCCCACGGACGGCGCCCCGCTGCCGCTGGTGACCGAGGTCATGCAGCGGCTACAGACCATGGTGGAGTTTCTGCGGCCCATCTCCAGCATCATGATCTCGCTGGGTGATGGCGGCTGGCGGAACGGCGGCGGCCGTCCCGGCGGAGGCGCCTCAGCAGGAGGAGCAGGAGGAGGAGCAGCAGGAGCAGCAGGAGCAGCAGGAGCAGCAGGAGCAGCAGGAGCAGCAGGAGCAGCAGCAGCAGGAGGAGGAGGAGGAGGAGGAGGAGGCGCGGCGGACATCATACCGAGCCTGGCGTCGTTTGACGTCGGGGCCGACGGGCGGGAGCTGTTTGCGCACTACTGCACCGACACGATGGATGCGCTGCTGACGGCGCTGGACACGCGCGCGCGCGCGATGCAGGGCCGCAAGCCCGCGGTGGGCGTGTTTCTGGCCAACAGCATCGCCATCATGGAGCGCATGATCCGCGACTCGGACCTAGCGCCGCTGCTCGACGCGCGCCTGGCCGGCGTGCTGGATCCGTGGCGCAAAAAGGCCGCCGCGCTGTACACGGAGATGTGCAGGGACGTGTCCATGCACCTGTTTGACGTGATCCACACGAACCGCAGCGGCGGCGGTGGTGGAGGCGGTGGCGGTGGCGGCGGCGGCGGCGGCGGCGGCGGCGGCGGTGGTGGTGGTGGAGGAGGAGGAGGCGGAGGAGGCGGCGGCGGACGGCCGACGTCTGGACAGGGCGGCGCGGCGGCGGTGGACTCGGCGTCGGCGGTCAAGGGCCTCTCGTCCAAGGACAAGGAGAACATCAAGGGCAAGTTCACGGCGTTCAACGCGTCGTTTGACGACATGGTGGTGAGGCACCGGCAGTTCAACATGGAGCGCGAGGTGCGGCAGGCCTTTGCGCGGGACATGCAGCAGATGCTGGAGCCGCTGTATAACCGCTTCTGGGACCGCTACCACGAGATCGACAAGGGCAAGGGCAAGTACGTCAAGTACGACAAGGCCTCCATCGCGGCCGTCTTCTCCAGCCTGTACTGAGGGGGGGAGGGTCCTTTTTTTTTTTCGGCCGACGTCGCGCCCATCCGTCAAGCACATGCAACACAAATCAGCGCACCCGGGATGCCGCACCGGCGTGTCCAACGGGCCCGACGGGCCCGACGGGGGGGGGGAGCCTCTGCGAGGGGAGGAGCAGCAGGCAGCAGGCAGACGTTGCACGCCTGGTCTCTGCACACCCTACCGGACGACGGCGAGCCCGAAGCCGCGTCAGCAACGCATGATGACCCCGACAGGTGTGAGCAGAGCAGCGTCCTAGGCCGGAGAGGCGGAGTGGATACGTGCAGATGCGTGTGGTCAGAACAGCTTTGCGAGACTGCATGGTTTGGGGGTGACGGGGGGGTGACGGGGGGGGGGGGAGATGCGTGTCCGAGCGCCTGAGGGTGTATGGCGGCATGCAGTGCCGGCCCGGCTCACGCCCGAGAGGCTCGTGGGGGCTATCTGGCGAGGGTGCTTCTTTTCAAAGCGTCTATTGTCCTTTTTTTAATTACTTATTCTTGGTCTGTTTTCTTGGTTGGGTGTTTGGCGTTGCTGCAGCTGCTATATCAATCTTTTCTCGTCTTTTCTGTGGAGGGCGTTTCTTGGCCCAAAGTCATGCAGCTGCCGCCGGGGGCGAGCGTGCGTCGTATACGCCATCGCATGCATGGCGGTAGTTGTTGCCTCGCTCGCTATGGGGCGGGGGCCGCTCGGTGACACGGCCTCTCTGGCTGGGCCGCCGGCCTTTTTTACACACCCGAGCTGGGCCAGGGGGGGTGTCTGCACGCCAACGCCCCGGGCGCTGTGAGGCGCTATTTGCTGATGCTTTGGGCTTGGTGCCTTTTTTTTTTCCTGTAATCTGAAATGTGACACAGCTATTGCGAGGCTTGCCGCAGGATAAGGCTCTCTTTTCCCAATTCCCGGCCCGCCTCGCCTCCCTTCCCCTCCCCCCCCCCCCTCTGTCTCTGTCGACCCTCTGGTCTCCCCACACAGACTGTGACACAACAGGATGCGGGCGCGTCGCACACCCTCGGCATAGGCCAGGGTGGGTATCTTACTTTCTTACCGTCCTTCACCTTCCTGCTTACCTTGCTCGCTGTCGGACCGGTCGGCGCCAATGTCTCTACTTGCCGGTCAACACGGCCGCAGCACGGCTGCAACCCCTGGGTTCGCCGAGTGGAAGCGTCTGTCAATGCCGCGACGACAATCGTATGTATCAAAGACGACCTTTTTGTCTGGACAGCTTCGAAATAGACATCGCCTCGTTATTTTTCCGTTTGCCATTTTCCTCTTTCCACTTTCCACTTTCCCCCATGGACATCCCTGGGGTCGATAGGCTGTGTATTCGTGTTCGTAGGCAAACGAGGTAAACGACCTGTCAAACGCAGTGATAACAGGCATGTTGCAAGGCCGGTGCTGGCAGAGACCACATGGCCCGGCTAGAACGAAACCGGGCGAGGTGACAGGCAAGGATCGGCCGGTCGGCCAAGGCTGATATCAAAGCTCCAATCCTCGATAGACGGCTCCGCACTCATACATGATACAAGACAGACATTCAATCACACCGGGGGTAGGCATGGCTCAATAATCATATGATCGGCTTCACCTGTAGCGTAGTTCCTTTGCAACAATATAATTTACAAACAATAAAACAGTAAATGCACAAGCTCACTATACACCTCAGGTATCGCCCTGCCCAGAGAGTCTCTGAGATTCCAATGTACCTGACCTAAACCCCAAATCCTATGCAACATGTGCATGCCCTCCTCCTGACACCTTATACACAATGTAAAACAAGCAAACAGAATGCGCATATCAACTCTCGATAAGCCAAGAAAAAGAAATCAGACTCGATACAGCCAAGAAAAAGAAATCAGACTCTCGATACAGCCAAGAAAAAGAAAACAGACTCTCGATACAGCCAAGAAAAAGAAAACAGACTCTCGATACAGCCAAGAAAAAGAAAACAGACTCTCGATACAGCCAAGAAAAAGAAATCAGACTCTCGATACAGCCAAGAAAAAGAAATCAAGACAGAACAAGACAATATCTCTCAAACAGAGACAGAACGGAGCGGCCGAGAGCGGGTCAACAGCAGTCTATCGTTTTCGCCTCGCTGGTAACGCGACGGCTATGGCTGTTCTCGTGCTGATAAATACTGCCGCCGTACCCGCTTGGACCGGCAGCATCAATGGTGTGGCTGCTCCTCCTTATCGTACGCTCCGTAGTCAACCCGAGACACCCCCAGTCATGCTATGCTGGCTGGAGGCCGGCAGCAAGGATGCGGAGCAGACATGGGCCAGCCTCGTATGCGGGTCCCGCTCCGTCGCCTTCCCCGAAAGGGAGAAAAGCAATAAAAGTTGGTACAGGCAGAGGTCTCTCCAAGTAGAAATAAATAAAAAAAAAGAGGCCATGATCATCACAAGAGCTAGACTCGAGGCAGAGCTAGAGAATCCGGGGAAGCAGAATGGCAGGATCCGGCCAGCGGCTCAAGACGTCGAAGCTCCATGGACAACTAACTCCCAGCGAGAGAGAGGAGCACACGGGTGTCGACTGTGGCAGTGAGGTCGGTGGCGCGGCCTTGGATTGGTGCACAGGAATGTACAGAATAAGCAAAGAAAAAGTGGCGTAAGGGGACCGGGGGGGGGGGGGGGGGGGGGGACGCCAACGGTGGGGGGGGTCAGGTGGGCCCCCCCCTGGGCGGGGGGACACAAACAAACCCCACCCGGCCGGGTT
>JADHKI010000002.1:0-29857 GCA_019925645.1 Graphilbum cf. rectangulosporium
GCGCGCCCGGCCGCCCCGGCCGGGCCCCCCCCCCCCACCTGACCTAGGGACTGACTTTCAGGCTCTGGGAGGGCTCGTGGGCCGACGACGCCGTGGCGCCGGATGCGGCCCACGACAGCTACACGGACCCCGACAAAGTGCGGACGATCCGGCACAGCGGGCGGTTCTTCCAGCTGAGCACCAAGCACATTGTGGACCCGTCGCCGCAGCGCACGCCGTTTCTGTTCCAGGCCGGCACGTCGGCGGCCGGGACGGCGTTTGCGGCGACGCACGCCGAGGCCGTGTTTGTGTCGGGGCCCACGCCCGAGGCGCTGCGGCCGCAGGTGGCGGCGCTGCGGCGGCAGGCGGCGGCGCAGGGGCGCGACGCGCGGTCGATCCGGGTCTTTGCCACGTTCACGCCCATCCTGGGCCGCAGCGACGCCGAGGCGGCGGCGAAGCAGGCCGAGTTCCGGCGCTATGCGTCCGTGGTGGGCGGGCTGGTGCTGTTCAGCGGCTGGACGGGCATCGACCTCTCGACGCTGCCGCTGGACCAGGAGATTTCCGCGGCCGACTCGCACACGGCGCACAAGGTGACCGGGCTGCTCAGCGCGTTCACGACGCCGACGCCGACGACGACGACGCCGACGACAGGCCCGGACGCGGCCCCCCGTTGGACGCCGCGCCGGATTGCCGAGCAAGCCTGCATCGGGGGCCTCGGGCCCGTGGCTGTGGGCAGCCCGCAGACGGTGGCGGACGAGCTCGAGCGCTGGATCCGCGAGGCCGACCTGGACGGCTTCAACCTGGGCTACGTCATCACGCCCGGCAGCTTCGAGGACATTGTCAATCTGCTGGTGCCCGAGCTGCGCCGCCGCGGCCTCTACCCCGAGCTGCCCGCGCCCGACGCCGCGCCGCTGACGGCGCGCGAAAAGGTCTACGGCAAGGGACAGAGCGGCCTCCGCGCGGACCACCCGGGCAGCCAGTACAAGTATGCCGTGTATCAAGAGGACCGGCCGTACGAGAAGTAGCGCTGGAGGTGGAAGCAAAGGTTGACGTGAGGTGGAAGCAATGGTTGACGATGCCGATCACAGTCCGAGAAAGGAGCAGTGACGAAAGAGTCCCTTTGGATCAACTTGTGTTTTGCATTTGTTCAGCCGAGCCGGATCAGTGGACCGGAAGCGCATGTCGATCCAATGTTATTGACAAACACTTTGGAAATCCGTGGTGTGCTCGCCGGATGGTGCCATCCAAGCTAGAATGGTAAATAGTGGCGCATCCAGGCAGAGCTGATGCCGCCATCGTGCTAGTGAGATCTGATACTCGACGTCCGCGGTGTCACGGACGACTTAATAGTATAAAACCATTCGAATACAGAAACGACCATTCGAATACAGAAACGACCATTCAGAATCCGGGAACCAGAATCCATAAACCAATTCGAACACAGAACCCAAAATCCTTAAACCACATCAGATCCAGACGAACAAGCGGCCAAAATGGCGAGCCCCACGGCAAAGAAGCCCTGGATCCTGAATGCCTTTTCCATGTTCACGCCCGGCCACCTGTCCCCTGGTTCGTCGCCCGCCCCCTCTCTGCACACGCTGTCCGCTTTCTGATGCGCGGCCAGGGCAGTGGAAGCACCCCCAGGACCGCGGGGGGCGCCAGTTTGCCGACCTGTCGTACTGGATCGACCTCGCCAAGGTGCTGGAGGCGGGCAAGTTCCACGGGCTCTTTCTGGCCGACCACCTCGGCATCTACGACGTCTACAAGGGGCCGGCCAACCGGGCGCCTGCGCTGCTCTCGGGCGCGCAGTTTCCCCTCGGCGATCCCACGTGCGTGGCCGGCCACGGTTCTCAGCTCAAGTCCCCCCCCCTGCGTGTCCCGGGCCGTCCACTGACAGGCCAGTCTCCTCGTGTCCGCCCTGGCCGCGGCGACGCAGTCGCTGGCCTTTGGCATCACCGTCTCCACCACGTACGAGAGCTCGCCCTTTCAGCTGGCGCGCAAGTTCGCCACGCTCGACCACCTGAGCAACGGCCGCGTCGGCTGGAACATTGTCACGTCGTACCTGGCCAGCGCCGCGCGCGCAAACGGCCTGGACCAGCAGGTCCCCCACGTCGAGCGCTACGAACGCGCCGACGAGTTCATGCAGGTCGCCTACAAGCTCTGGGAGGGCAGCTGGCGCGACGGCGCGCTCGTCAAGGACCCTGTTTCGGGCGTCTTTGCCGACCCGCAGCACGTCCGCGCCATCACGCACGAGGGGTAGGTCAGACGCGGACGGGCAGGCAGAAGAGGTCCAGAGAGCGCAGCCGGGCAGATCCCAGCCGAGCGCATACAGGCAGGCAGAAGAACCGTGCAACAACTGACATGCCGCAGAAAACACTACAAGTGCCAGGCCACGAGCCAGCTGCCGCCCTCGAAGCAGCGCACGCCGCTGCTGTTCCAGGCCGGCGCGTCCAAGTAGGCCGTGCCGCCGCCCTGTTCTTTGCGTACCGGCTGACCTTCCACAGAGACGGCGTGGCCTTTGCCTCAAAGCACGCCGAGGTCATGTTTGTGCCCGGCCTGGAGCCGGAAAAGACCAAAAAGGTCATTGAGAGCGTGCGGTGCGTCGCTTAATCCGTTTCCGAACCTGCGTCGAAAGTCCCAGACTCTCCTGTGCTGACAACGGCAGAGCCGAGCTGGCCAAGGCGGGCCGGGCGCCCGACAGCGTCAAGTTTGTAGCCGGGGTCAGCGTGGTCGTGGACGCGACGGACGAAAAGGCGCAGGCCAAGTACGAGGAGCTGCTGTCGTACGCGGACCTCGAGGGCGTGGCCACGCTGTTTGGCGGCTGGACGGACAGCGACCTGTCCGTGTTTGACGAGGAGGAGGACTTTGCCTTTGCCGGCGTGGGCGTGGGCGGCATCCACTCCTTTATCGAGACCTGGTCGCGCACGATCCCGCACTCGGGCGGCATCCGCTGGACCAAGCGGCGCGTGCTGCAGGAGCTGGCCGTGGGCGGCGCCCACCCGCGCGTGGTCGGGTCGCCGCAGACGGTGGCCGACGAGCTGCAGCGCTGGGTCGACGTGGCCGGCGTGGACGGCTTCAACTTTGCCCACGCCATCTCGCCCGGCACCTTTGAGGACCTCATCGAGTTCCTGTGGCCGGAGCTGCGCCGCCGCGGCGTCATCTGGGACGACTACTACGCCCCGGGCGGCTCGGCCCGGGAAAACTACTTTCAGGACGGCCGAGGCCCGCAGCTTCGCGAGGACCACGCGGGCAAGCAGTTTGCCTGGAAGTAGGGATTGTTGGAATAGGGGTTTGTTGGAATAGGCATTTGTTGGGAATAGGATCATCTGACCAAATAATGGAGATTCAGCAAGGCCTAATTGACCGCCACTTAATAAGAAACCCAGTTGAACAGGTCCTCCGAGTTGACGTCGACCAGGTAGTTGAAGTCGGTAAAGTCGAGGCCCAACACGTCGGCGGGCAGCACGTCGTCGCCCGCGGGCCACGGCGGCTGCAGCTCGCCGAGGATGCCGCCGATCTTGCGCCGCATCTCCTGGCACACGCCGGCATTGGGCGCAGACGTGGGGACCCAGTCCAGAAAGGTGACGAGCAAGCTCAGGTTCTGCATGGTCTCGGACCGCGGGATCGACGCCGCCCGGCTTGCGTCGTCCGGGGCGCGGCTCTGTCGCAGCAGCTCGGCGCAGAGCGTGCCGCTGGCCGAGACGGCAAAGTTGAGGATCTGCATGGGATAAGTAAAGGCGAGGATCAAGTGATGAAGGAAGACTTGCCAGCCAGCTCACGCCCATGCTCACTTCGACAAAGCGGTCGCGGTGGTTCCAGAACAGCAGGACCAGCGAGAGCATCTCCCGCGCGACATCAAAAAGCTGCTGGCTGGGCGCCTGCTCGTGCTTGCTGATCAGCTGCTCCAGCAGCAGCAGGTTCCGCAGATACTCCAGGCGCAGGTTGTACTTTGCGAAGCTCTCCATCATGGGGCTCTCCGGGCTGGCGTGGTCCTCGGCCCGGAAGATGAGAAAGGCCGGGAGAGAGGCATAGAGGGTCTGGCAGCGCTCTCGTAGCTGTCTGGACAGGCCAAGGGTGGCAAATGGACACGTTAAACACGGTAGCAAGGTAAAGCAAGGCAAAGCAGCAAGGAAAGCAAGGTAAAGCAGCAAGGTGGCAACGCTCACGTACAGGAGCTCGCGGTACTGCCGGGCACACGGCGACGCCTCGTGCTTCAGCGAGTCGGGGCAGCTCTTGCCGGCTTCGGCAGCCTCCCCCAGGGCCTCGTCCAGGATGGCCGAGCTGACAGAGGCCAGCATGTGGCGGGCGCGCAGCACGGCGCCCGGGCTAAAGGAGCCGTCGACACACCAGCCGTCTCGGCGCCGCCCGGCAGCCGCCGCAAGGACGGCCTCGGCATCGGCCGCCAGCAGGGCCTGGTCGCTGACGTCCAGAGGCGGCAGCGTGGACGTGAAGCGGTGGCTCAGCAGCGGCGGCCGGCCCAAAAAGGTGGCCAGGATCTTGTCCATGATGAAGATGGAGGCAAAGAAGCGGCGCCGCAGCTCGGCGGTCAGGTCGGTGCGCCGGCGCGACGCGGCGTCCTCGCGGTGCATGCCCAGGGCGGTCACGGTGGCGACCAGCTCGCCGTGAAGAGCCCACACGGTCGGGCCTGTTGTGAGCGGAGTAGAGAGAGCGAGAGGGTAAAGAGAGGGAGAGGGGTGACTGAGCGAGAGGGGTGACAGAGCGAAAAATTGAGAGAGCGAGGGTGAGAGAGCGAGGGAGAGAGCGAGAGGGAGAGGACTCACTCGTGTCTCCGGCCACGATGCCCTCGAGCACCAGGTGCTTGTAGCCCAGATAGGCCAGGAGCGAGTTCCGCGGGTAGTGGCGGCACAGGCGGACGCAGTTGGCCACGCACTCGCGCATCTCCCGCAGCATGGTCTCGCGGTCCTTCTCGGAGCCGTCCTGCTCGACGAGGAAAAAGTCCTCGCCGCCGGCGCTAATGAGGCCGTAGCCGAGGAAGCAGAGGATGATGCCAATGGCCTCCCAGCGGATCATCTGCGGCGACGGCGGCGGCGACGACGTAGTGGTCTCTTTCATTGTCGTCATTGTCGTCATCGTCGTCGCCGACCGCATCCAGCGCCCGAGCCCGTCCGCGCCGTCGTCCAGGGCCTCGCTGGTGTTGCGCGAGATGAGCCGGGCCACGTGGCGGATGCTGCTGGCCTTGCCGCCGCGCAGCTCGGCACCGAAGCAGGCCCAGAACGCCTGGAGCACCCGCTCGATCGCCGGCCGGACCAGGTTGTCGTTGGGGTTCCGGTAGCGGCCAAACAGCCACAGGCACGTCGCCGCGTCCGGAAGCTGCGTCAGCACTCTGGACGCAAGCACAAACAGGTCCGGCGGCAGGTGGCCGCAGGCCTCGTCCTCGGCCTCGGCGGCGGCGGCGGCGGCGGCGGCGGCGGAGGCGGAGGCGGGACGAGCAGCTGCCGCCCCGGTGAGCAGAGGCCGGTCCGGCGGCTGTTCCGGCGGCGGCCGCCGCCGCCCGGACTCGGCCTCGTCAAACGCGGCGAAGAAGCTGGTCGGCCCAAAGAACTGCTCGGCCGCCATGGGCGCACACCCTGCCCGGGCCGCGGCCGGCGAGGCGGCGACAGCGGCCGTGGCAGCATCGCCGGCCGCCCGGCCCTCCCCGGCGAGGCCTCCGGGCCGGGTCTGGGCCGCGTTGGCGCGCGGAAACGTGTACACGCAGTACTGCGGCACGTTGCGCTGTATGCACGGCGTGCAGATGGGCAGTGTGTGGTCGCAGGCCGTCTTGCGCCTCTTGCAGGGCTCGCAAGCCTTGGGCTTGCCGTTCCGCGTCCGCAGGAGATCCGCCGTCACAGCCGCCATGACGTTGGGGATAAAATTCAGCCCATCGCCCCGCTCGATTATCGAGATAAAGTACGATAAAACCACGGCTACTTATCTTGATCGGATCTCGGCGCTCGCTTATGCGGGTACGTAGACTGCCTCTCACTATAAATATAAAGGACCATGACTTTGCAGCATCAACGCTGAATCCAGTGCTACTCAGACGCAACACAGCACAACATGGATGCCCCGTCTTGGCAGACCCTCGCCGCCGAAAAGCGCGACGCCACTGCCAGAGCCATTCCCGACAAGTGGAAGATCCCGGGCAAGGTGCCGCTGCCCGAGGAACAGCCAAACGTGACCGGGCCGTACATCCGGCAGTTTCTGAGCCCTCGCGAGATCGAGATCACCGAGTCCGACGCCGTGGCCATTGTGGCCCAGACCACCACCGGAGGATGGACTTGTCTTGAAGTCGCCGAGGCGTTCTGCCATAGAGCGTCCTTGGCGCACCAGCTGGTGAGAGAAAGAAAAGAGAAAGAGAAAGAGAAAGAGAAAGAGAAGAGAAAGAGAAAGAGAAAGAGAAAGAAAAAGTAACCACTAACGGCAGACCAACTGCTTGCACGAGGTCTTCTTCGACGAGGCCCTCGCGAGCGCCAAGCTGCTGGACCACGCCTTCTCGGCGACCAAGACGCCCGTGGGCGCCCTCCACGGGCTGCCGGTCAGCCTCAAGGACCAGTTCCACGTGCGGGGCGTGGACACCAGCATGGGCTACCTCGGCTGGCTCGACTCGTTTGAGGGCGACCGGGCGGACCCGCGCAAGAAGGCGTTTGAGAGCGAGCTGGTGCGGGCGCTGCGGGCGGCGGGCGCGGTGCTGTACTGCAAGACCAGCGTGCCGCAGACGCTCATGGCGGCCGAGACGGCCAACAACCTGGTCGGCTACACGAGCAACCCGCACAACCGCGCGCTGACGGCCGGCGGCAGCTCCGGCGGCGAGGCCGCGCTGATCGGCCTGCGCGGCTCGCCGGCCGGCTTCGGCTCCGACATTGGCGGCAGCATCCGCATCCCGGCCGCGTGCACGGGGCTCTACGGCCTGCGCCCCTCGGCCGGCCGCGTCCCCTACGAGGGCACGGCCAACTCCATGGACGGCCAGTGCGGCATCCTCAGCGTCCTCGGGCCCCTCGCCACCACCGCCGCCTCGCTCCGCCTGCTCTTCCGCGCCGTCCTGGCCCAGCAGCCCTGGCTGCACGACCCGCTCGCGCTCGAGCTGCCGTGGCGGCCCGCCGAGGAAGCGCACATGGCCGCTCTCCTGGGCGGCTCGTCGTCGTCGTCGTCCTCGTCCTCGTCCTCGTCCTCGCCTTCCTCCCCGCTGGGCTTCGGCCTGCTGCGCGACGACGGCCTCGTCCAGCCCCAGCCCCCGGTGCTCCGGGCCCTCGAAATGGTGCGCTCCGCGCTGGAAGCGGCCTCCCACCGGGTCATGGCCTGGCAGCCGCCGGCCCACGCGCGCGGCGTCGCCCTCGTGCAGCAGCACTGGCGCCTCGACGGCGGCCGCGACGTGCACCGCGCCCTGGCCCTCTCGGGCGAGCCCATGATCCCGGCTGTCCGGCCCATCTTTGGCCCCGCGCCCTCGGCCCACGAGGCCACCGCCACCGACATGGCCGCGCTCCACCGCGCGCTGCGCGCCTACAAGAAAGAGTATCTCGACTACTGGATGGCGACGGCCGCGCACGTCGGCACCGGCCGGCCCGTCGAGGCCGTGCTCATGCCCGTCACGCCCTACGCCGCCGCCCGCAGGGGCTGTTTCGCCTACGGCGGCTACACCAATGTCATCAACGGCCTCGACTACACCGCCGTGGTCGTTCCCGTCACCACGGCAGACGCCAGCCTGGACCCCGTCGTGCCGGATTACCAGCCTCGCAGCGAGGTGGACAGACGCGTCTTTGAGGACTGTATGTTTTCTTTCCCAGCGCCGAGCATCTGACAAGCGAGACTGTTTGACCGACTGACTCTCAGACGATCCCGCGGTCTACCATGGGGCCCCGGTGGCGGTCCAGCTGGTCGGCAGACGGCTGCAGGAGGAACAGATGCTGCTGCTGGCAGAGTACATTGGGAATTTGCTGGCGCAGGAGCATGAAGCAGCGGGAAAATTGCACCACACTGTCAAGTAGACGCGAGTTCTTCGTCACGCCGAAAGGTTATCTATCCACGTTTAACTTTCTGTCTTTCCTTTTTTGCTTTTTTTCTGCCTTCATTCCGTGCCCCATTCTGTGCTTGCCGCGCCCACGCCTCTACGCGCTCTCCGCCTGGCCGTAGACGCGCCGGCGCGTCTCCTCGCTCATGACATGGCCGCTCGTGCCGTCTTCGCCCTTGGAGAGTCCGGTGACGACCAGGACGTCGGTCGGCTTCTCGCCGCACCAGTGGTCCGTGTCAAACGGACAGGCGCTCCAGGCGACGACGCAGTCCAGCAGCACCTCAAACTCGATCCAGTCGCCCGGCCGCGAGCAGTTGAGCGGCTTGTTGGAGTAGTACGGCGTGTTCTGGAACACGTTGAACGGCTCGCGCACCTCGGTCAGGCCGCGCATGCCAAAGCGCGCCAGCGCCTCGACCATGTTCTGCGCACACGACCGGTGGCCCGGCATGCCGCGCTTCTCGTACATCCGCGGGAAGCACGACATGAACGTCATGTCGTGCGTCTTGACCGTGTCGCCCACCAGCCGCAGCAGCTCCTGGTCCATGTTGGTGTAGATGGCCTCGCCCACGCCAATGGGCATGCCGCGCGTGTGGTGCAGCGTGTACGACGGCGAGAGGTGCTCCGCCGACGCCAGCGTCCCGTGCGTGTACGGCAGCACAAAGGCGCTCATGTCCACCACCTGCATGCCGTGCAGGTCGATCAGCCGGAACATGGTGCCGGCCTTGAGCGCTTCGGCGTAGCCGTGCGCCGCCGGGATCACCGTCTCGGTTGGCGTGGTATGGAATTCGGGCACAAACGGCTTCGAGGCCGCAGCGGAGGAGGCTGCGGCCGCCTCGTCGCTGGGCTTGACCTGTGTCATGGTTGGCAATGTGTCGGCGGGAAGCGGAAAACGGGACAGGCTGCTGTTTGCAATGTGCGCGAAGCCAGGCGGAAGAAAAACTTGCATCTTGCGCTTTGAGTGCTGTTGCAGATGTATTAGCAGTCTAAATAGGCAAGGCGCGGCATCTCCAGCCTTATCGAGCTCCGAGCGCCGATGGGGCTTTTTTTCTTCGCTAGCCTGATGTGTCGAGCGCCGAGCACCGAATGCAGACGTATCCACGAGATCGAGCACCACTCCAGGTGGACCATGGCGTCGGCTGTTCTTATCTCGACAAGATGGAGGTGCAGGGCGTAGATAGCATCGAGTGTTATAAATATCAGTCTTCGTCTCCAGCCTTTGCCATGTGGTGCAGCAGATTGTGACGAAAGAGTTTTGCATCAGACGTGACCGTGGCTTCCATCCACAGTCCATACGTGACCATGGCTTCCATCCACGTTCCAGACGCACGGAGCGACTACGACTGGCCTCCTGGCACTGTCCGACTGGAGGGTGAGTTCATCAGAGGCTGATCGTGTAGGGACAGAATCAGTGGGATGAAAAGAAACACTTGCCAACCGCTTCAGACCTCCAATGGGCCGGCAAAAACGGAGAGATCATCCTGCAGCCGCGTCCGTCGCGCGATCCCAACGACCCGCTGGTGAGTGGATGCTCGCCTGCTTGCCTGCTCGCCTGCTCGTCGTTTCCGGGGCACTTACGGGGCCCGTTTAGAACTGGCAGACATGGCGGAAGAATCTCAACTTTGGCCTTGCCTGCTTATACGTCCTCATGATCTACACCGTGTAAGCTGCCTGGTAGATCACAGGCCTGGCGTTTGGTAGTCTTGTGGTAGCCTCTGGTATTTTGGCAGCCTTGGATGCGGTAGCCTCTGGCGCCAGCCTCGGCACGGCAGTCACTGACTTTGCAGGATCGACGTGATCACGCTGACCTGGACCGACCTGCACGAGCAGCTGGGCTTCAGCTACAACCTGCTCAACAACGGCTTTGCCGTCGGCAGCGGGACCATGTGTCTGGGCGCCTTCTTCCTCGTTCCCTTTGCGCTCAAGTACGGCCGCCGCCCCGTCTATCTGGTCAGCCTGGCCCTGCAGATGGGGTGCTGCATCTGGTCGGCGCGCATGCAGACGGCGGCCGACCTCGTGCTGACCAGCGCCTTTACCTGCTTTCTCGGGGCGCTGTCCGAGGTCATGGTCCAGGTGAGTCGGGGCTCGGGGGTGGCCGCGCGTATCCGCCCAAAATGGCACATGCTGAACACGACACGCCGGCCAGCTCACGGTCAAGGACTGCTTCTTTGTGCACCAGCGCGGCGTGGCCAACAGCGTCTTTGTGTGGGCCACCAACGTTGGCCTGTGGCTCTCCGTCGTCGCGGCCGGCTACGTGACCGAGTCCGAGGGCTGGCGCTGGGTGTGGTGGTGGACGGCCATCCTTTTCGGCGCCAGCTTCCTCCTCTTTCTGTTCGGCTACGAGGAGACAAAGTTCAGCCCTCCCATCACGGGCGTTGGCCTTGCGGCTGCCCAGCTGCAGGATCCCCTGGCCTGCGAGAAGGATGGGGCGGCGGTGGTCGCCGCTGTGGGCAGTCCCACGCCGGAGAGTCTCACGCCGGAGAGTCCCTCGCGGAAGAGTCCCACGCCCCCCCCCGCGCACCACTACAACGCCGTGGACGTGGACACGTCCGTGCCCCGAAAGACGTATGTGCAGCGGCTGGCGCTCTGGCAGACGTCGCCCGGCTCGGCCTGGGACACGGCGCGGCATGCGTGGCAGCCGTTCCAGGTGCTCTTCACCATCCCGGCCGTCTTCTACATGTCCGTGGTCTACGGCGCCCTGAGCGTGGCCGTCCAGGTCATGGTCACCACGCTGTCGCAGTACATGGCCGAGCCGCCGTACAACTTCAGCGCCGACCAGATCGGGCTCATGGGCCTGCCCCCGTTCATCGGCACCACCCTGGGCACGCTCGTCTGCGGCCCCGCCAGCGACTGGATCGCCCTGCGCCTGGCGCGGCGCAACAGCGGCATCTACGAGCCCGAGATGCGCCTCTGGCTCGTGGCCGCCTTTATCCCCTTTGTCCTGGCCGGCATCTTCATGTTTGGCTTTGGCCTGAACAACGGCGCCTCCTGGCCGGTCCTGGCCATTGGCTACGGCCTCTGCAACTTTGGCACCACCCCGGCCAACAGCATCGCCATCACCTATGTGACGGACGCGTACCAAGAGGTGAGCAGCGCGCATCCACTCTTCCGATACCATACATACCCTACGATGCAAAGAGTACTTGCTTACCTGCTGCTAGATTGTCGGCGATGCTCTCGTGGGCATGACCTTTATCCGCAACATTCTCGCCACCGTCTGTGTGACGGTGCTGAATACGTGGATCGCAAACCTGGGCATGAAGAATGTCTATATCATGATTGGCGTCATCATAACGGCCATTCTGCTCGGCGTGCTTGTCTTTATTGTCTGGGGGAAGCGCTTCCGGGTGCACACGGCCAAGAGATACCGCCATTTTGCCGAGCGGCAGTTTGAGCACCGGGCCATTTAAGTTGAATACGAGTACTGCCGTCTGCTAACGGAAACTTGCACAAGAACGCAAACGCCGAATCCAGATCTGTCGTAGAGGTCGAGATATGCGAGACCAGCTCTCGTTCTCGGAAGTGCAACGTGCTGCCATCAAGTCCTGAGCCAGTAGAAGTCCAGAGACCAGACGTCGTGGGGTTCATGTCATCGCCCGACGGAGAAGTTGTAATCGACCCGTGTAGCGACCCTGATGGTGGCACATTGCATGGGACAGGAGGCATGTATTCGCCAAATACGGCAGGTCTGCATTATCCAAGAGACCCTTAGAGGCCGAAGACGTCGACGGCCCGCAAGTAGGGCAATTCAGAGTACACTCTCTGGAAGGCGGACGCTGCATCGGTAGAGAGGCCACTGGTCGGTTACCTTGTCGTCACCCGTGCGGTTCTTGATCTGTACCACGAGCACGGCGATGCGGTGCGTGTCTCGGTGGCGCAGCGAGACAATGATGTCGGCGCCGGGAAAGGCCCGGCACGGGAAATGGGGGGTAGGGGGGGGTAGGGGGGGAGGTCTGGTGCGTTAGACTCGTCGGATCCGCATTCGATTGATCAGTCGAGTAAAAAAGAGTATCTTTCGAGATAGGAAAATAGAGGGTTTGTAAACAAGAGAAAGTGGGTGAGAAAAAGGGGGCTTTGCTGCACAAGACCAGCCCTTCTTCTCGCTTGATCAAGCGGCTGGTTGCACAATCATCACGTCAGGCAGGCAGTAGGTTTGAATAAGGAAAAGAGCGATATTTGGTTCTACAGCCAGTGCGAGACCAGCACGACTTAGAAGCGGCGCGCAGCGCGCGCGCGCGAAGCTAATCTAAATTTCAATAGACATTGTGGGACCCAATGGTCAATCATAGACAGTACTCTCCGCCCTTGTCCGTGTACAGTCCAGAACGGTTTCCCTAATCCCGGACCCAGCAGCCAGCCGGCATGCCACGCCCCGGTCCGGTATTCGGCGGCCAACGCGCCGATGCTCTCCTTCCACGTAGTCGGATCTTGGTGGTGGGCGGCCGCTGCGAGCGAAGAGTAGGTTCGCTGGGTTGCGTTGTCCGCATCAGCGACCGGGTATCGTTAATTAGGAGGGGAAGTGCAACCGGTCGGGAAATGAATTGCAACAAATCCAGTCAGAAGGAGAGCAAAGCCAGGGCGTGGTGTCGATTCGGCTCTGGTTCTCGTCGTTTGAGCTTGCCGAGGGCTGTTCAAAAACCACCGCATTCGCCTTTTGTATGGCATCGATAGAGAGCGTTGATGCAGATGCGGGTGCAGATGGTGGCATACCGCCACGCAAATGCGCCAAGAGCACGGCTCCTAATATGCTGACTGTGTCCGAAGCGCGGTCACAGCTGAAAGGCCTGCCCTGTTATGCCAGATGGCAGTACACAGCATAAACGTCATGGGTCGCCATCTCGACGCCAAGGATGGCCTCCGTATGTCGTCCACGATAGAGTTGATCTGGCGTATCCGAGCGCCGTCGATACGCCTTTGTATATCTCAGTCGTCTCGTGAGTGGCCTTGGTACATTGCGAATCAGTAACGCGACGGTGGCGTCGTCGCCTGGGCGGTTAGCTGGCTTCAAGAGATCTGACATGATGGGAGATTGCGAAGGACTGACCTGGATCAAGGGAACGCCTGTAGTGCACACCAAAAGGCTGCTCCGAAATAAGCCAGTCCAGAGCAGCCTTTTGGTATGCACGGCAGGCGTTCCCTCTGAAACATGTACCATCAAGAGCACGTTTGTGGAAAAGAGAGTCAAAGCTAAAGCAGTTGATCAGAGTATTAGCCCAAGTTCCACTGTTTTCTCAGCCACGAACATCACATACCTCTGTAGTCCATGTCAGATCTGCTTCACAGGCAGTGTTGGCAATGCTTTGCCATGCTTTGCCGAGTACAGCACTCGTAGCATCTGCAGCTTCGATATAGCCCATTCCTTTTGGAAACTGAAAGTGTTAGCCAGACAGAAACAAACACGAAAAGATTGCACGCCACCACTGACCTCAATGGACCAACTTGACCACCTAGGAACTTAACCCCCAGTCCTAAGCCCTCCCCGGAACTTGGCCCTCTGTCCGGTTCTGTCGACCGGCCGCATGGGCACCAAAGCAACGGCATCCGCCGCTGCCGCCGCTGCTCCCCCCCCCCCCCCCCCCTCCTCTTCATCCACCGGCCGACGAGCCGACCGGCGCTTCTACCTCACCGATGGCCATGTGAAATCTGGCCAAGAGAGCTCCGGTCCCCACTTCTTCCAGGCCCTCTTGGCCAGACACATGACCATCGGCGAGACAGTGGTCAGTCCGATCCCCACCCAGGCGGCCACTGTATCGCTGATGGTCCACGGCCCCTCAGAGGACGACACCGGTGGGTAGCAGTGTACATTCACCACCTGAGAGGCCGTGGTGGCCGAGCAGCCCCCACTGACGGTTTTGTCTCCTAAACGGTCACCGTCGCAGCCGGGTATTGCCCGGCCTCCAGCACCGCCCGGCAAGGTCGTCCCCATTGTCGACATGTTGCTGTTGGTTCTGTTGTTCCTGTTTGTCTGTTCCTGCTGGTCAGCTGTTGGTACGTGTGTGTGTTGTTCAAACCAGAAATATTCTTGGAAAAAATTTCGCCGGGATTTTGTTTTGCTGTACGCAACCGCAAGGGTCGCACTTTCCTGATCGAGAGCACTGGTCTCGAATACTACCCCGTCGCTTCCTGCCTGTTCTGTTACTCTGTGTCAGTTATTCACCGTGTGGGAATGGCTTGCACTGTGGATATCGGAGATAAAGCTGGTGCACAGCCACCACCGCCACAGACGGTGGAGCACGGCCATCACCGCCACAGGCCCCTGAAGATGCGTTTGCCAGGAACAAAGGCCTCACGATAGATAAAAAGCGTTGAGGCCGTTCCATTGCAATTAGTTGATATAGCCGTACGAACTTTGAACTCTACAGACTCATTCTTCTTATCTTATGACGGTTGAAGCCACCTTACTGAACCTGTCTTGCCTTAGCCACCTTACTTTGGCCTCTTCTGACACTGCCTCCATACAGTGACAGACCCGCTATCCAACCCGTATAGCTTTTGACAGTGTGAGGGTGTTCAAACTTACGCGCTCTTTTAACGGCACGCCTGCAGGCGTGTGCACCTACAGAGTGCGGTCCGGCCTCTGATCTACACTCATCCAAAATACTAGTAAAGGGTGTCAAGAAATTAGGGGATGATAACAGGTCTGGCACTGTAAGGAGGCAGTGTCAGTAGAGGTCAAAGGAAGATGGCCAAGGCAAGATTGGTCCGGTAAGGTGGCTTTGGCCTTCATAAGGTAAATTTAAAGTCTGTAGAATGCTAATGGATCCAATTAGAATGGAATGTGAAAAAGACCTCTTAGCTTACGACACTTTTTCTCAGCTATCAAAGCGCGCACGCTGCGTTACAGCGCAGTATGCGCAGCGTCGAAAGCATTGAGAGAAGCCCGAACTGTACGCGTGATCCTAGTACTTACTCTAATGTAATCTTGCATCACCAGAGTTGTGTGTGGCGAGTGAGAAACCGTTTGTGCGCAGTCTTGTCATTGTCTCGAGTTTTTCATACGATCCCTACTGTGATTGACCTGGCGTAGTAGGCACATACAAATCACATGTCTGATTGTTAGCACAAACTCAGTGACGCAACCATAATACAATGACAGGATGCGCCCTTGAACCTTGCGGAGCGAGATATATAACGGAGGTGTCCTTTATGTGGTAGTCTCTTGTTTACACAATCTCCCACGTTTTACAGTCTTTTATCATCACAACCTCCCCCTTTCCAATCATGGCCCGAACCGAGAAAGTCGCTAAAGTAACCAAGAGAGAGGCGTGGCTTCCCTGGCTTCATAAAATCAGCAAAGAAGCTCGTCCCGGCCATGAAGCTGACGGCACCACTGAAAATCCGCCTCCATACGCTGCCGATGTTTGCCGCGACAACGTATCCGAGTGCTCCTGCGAAAACGTATACTCTCTTGCCACGAGAAAGTCTGGCGCTATAGCGACACCCGGCCGGTTGGCTCAGATCACGGCGGCTCTTTGCACAACCATTCACACCACTGCGATCAACACGCCGTCTGAAGATGCTCCACGAGCAGTGGTGTATGTGGTCGAGGCCCTTTGCCCGATTATCCAGGGCATGGTTGAGCTGCCAAAAGCGCTTAGACCGACTGCTGCGGCCGCCTTTTCCAGAGCTATTGCCAATGTTTGCAATACCGCCGTCATGTCTGTGCCGCGATCGATCGTCGGCGGCATGACGGACAAGGAGATGGCCGCCGCCGCAAGCATTGCCAAGGCTGTCGACAGCTTCCCACCGCAGGTTAGAAGGCTGTTTCGGGATCGTTTGAGACAAAGCATTGCGTTTGTGACCGCCCTCGTGTGTGGATTGACTTGCTGGGCTGAATCGGCAGTGATTGCCAACGCTATGAAGGCCGCTGTCGAAACAGTCGTAAGCACTCTGAGCGAACTGGACGGCGACAAGCTATTCGATTTTGCGGATTACTACATTGATGTTCTTCATGAGCTGAAGGATCTAGAAAATGACGGTAGGAGTTTTGCTCGGGCGCCGAAATCGAGATTTTCCGAGGGACGGTCCTGAAGAGTGCTGCAGACCTTTTTTTTCCATGGATTTACCTTTTTATAGAAAGAAAAACTTCACGGTAGAATACGGGAGCCTATACTTTGTATGGACGGCATCCAGAGTTTCCGCGGTGCATAAGGCCACCACGAACACAACCTACAGGGTAGCAAGTCCTTGATCATGTCAACTCATATAATCAGGCATGTGTAATCAGACCAATCATAAACGCATGTGTAGACCAAGCAAAATGAGAACCAGCTGACCGAGCCTGTCGTGACCGCAAACGCCACTATCCAAAGCGGCTGTGATGCCTTTCCGCGCCCCTTCTCACCCACCAGACACACAAAACTAAAAAAGGACACCCCACGAGGGGGTTACCGCTCGTCCTCCGCAGTGGCGGCTCCGCGGGCGGCCGCAGGCGGCGGCCCGTATGGTGGCAGGTCGTCCGGGGCGGCCGAGGCTGCCTTTAAGGGCTCGTACTTTTCGCCCCGGCCGCCCGCCCCGGCACCGCCGTCGCCGCACGCGGCCGGCGCGGGCGGTAAAAGGCCGGCGCTGGCACTGTCGCTTTCGCCCACGCGGCTGTAGTCGGCCGGGCCCGCGGCGGCCGGGCCCTCGCCGCGGCTGTGGCTGCGGCTGCGGCTGCCGCGGCCGCGGCCGCAGCGGAAGAGGCGCGCAAACACGGGCAGAAACAGAGCGGTCTCGGCGGCTTTCCGGAGGACATGGCCGTGGCGGAAGCGGCGGCCGGACTCTCGGCTCGAGCGGCGTTCTAAGAAAGCCGCCGCGTCAGTACCGCCAACCGGCGCCATGGACACGCTCGCAGACCGCGCAGCAACGTACCCTTGAGGACCCGGTGGAGCAGCGACCCGACCAGGAGCAGCGCGATGAAGCTGCAGATGCCAATCACCACCCAGAACCACACCCGGTGGCCGCCTTTTCCCTGCCTCGTGTTGCTGTACGAGCCGCCGCCGGCCACGACGGTCGAGCTGTGGTGGCCGCCTCTCGGGCTGCGGGCTGCGTAGAGGACACTGCCAATTTCTGCTGGTATGTACATGGTCGAGGGGGTCGAGATGGCCGAGGGGGTCGAGATGGCTGAGGGGGTCGAGACGGTCGAGGGGGTCGAGACGGTCGAGGGGGTCGAGACACTTGATATCACTGGATGAGCAGTTGCGCCTTGGAAAATGCAAACAAATCAGATGTGGTGTGCGTGCTGCTTGAAAAAGGGAACAAAAACGTTGATATAAGGCTGCCCCCCCCCCCCCCCCTGTCTACTCCGCAATTGACTCAGTACGCCTTATCACACTGCATAATAAGGGCCCCTGCAAAAGGAGGCGAAGCGCCTTACCCGATGGAATGGCGGCTTGGCATACACGGTAAATGTACTGTGCGGCCCGGCCTATTCCCCGACATACCGGCACTGCGCATACGGTGTCATTGGGCGGATCTCAACCGCAGCAAAGTAGATTTAAGCTTTTGGGGGGCAGTGCCGCATACCCACTGGGGTTATTCCCTTTGTGAGGATCGAGTGTTGAACAGGCTTGAGGGTCTGTGATAAGGATCAGCGTCGTTTTGCTAGAATCTACGAGGCAAAACCGAGGTCGAAACCATGCCGTGTCCAACTCGGGCCGCCGTATCCTACGTGCGCTGCGACGTGGGCCAAAGCTGCGCCACTGACGTGGCATAGGTGACGTTGCTGTCCGGCATCCTGTCCGGGAGCCGGCAGTAAGCAGGCCTCCGCCTTCGGCGTAAAATTCAGCCGTGGCAGGGCCAGAGTCTCCTGCCGAGAAAGAACACACGGCGGTCCTTGCCCTGCTTGTGCATGGAAACACCACGCCGACCAGAGGCAGCAGGAGACCGTTGGCCGAAAAGACGGACTTGCGGGGGTTTTGCGGGTGCGGGTTGAGGCTCGTCGTCTCTCCTTGCGTCCACTTCTACGTCCGGAGATGAGGCACATTTTGCGGCATCTAGTTTCCGGGGGACTTGTCGAGGTTCATGCAAGCCAGGTGCCCGTCCCGGTTCGAGAGACCGTAGGTCGGCTCAACGGGCGGCGAGAGCGAGACAATGCTCACGATCCAGTTGTGCCTCATAGCATGGGTCTTACGTATCAGGAAGGTGACAGCCTTATCGGCAAAGCTCAAGAGCTTGGCCACGTGACGCGGCATTTCCCATATCGTGCACCTAGGGGATCGCTGATATGCCGTGGTTCGACACGTGCCAGGCACGTCCGGTTCTCTCTAAAGTGCCTCGTGCGGCCTCTGCGTTCACAACGGGATTGCGGAATGATTGCGCGGGGAGTGGGAAGAGCTAGATCCAACAGGAAGGTGGAGGCCTTTTTATACGAGTTTGAGAGCGCCCGGACGCTCTGGAAGGATGATGCCGGCCTCTTTTTCCGTTTCGGTATCTCGCGTCCAAAGTGATCGCCGCCGCTACTGCCTGTATCTCGCGTCCAAAGTGATCCGCTGCTACTGCCTGTATCTCGCGTCCAAAGCGATGGCCGCTGCTACTGCCCACCTTCCCGAATGGCCTAGACGAGCACGTTCAGCCCGGAACGCCCGCGACATAAAAAGCCACAATGGCCGCCAAGAGCCGTCCTGGATCCTTGTTTGTTCGTAGCCTCGGATCGGGGTTTTGTCTTGATTCTTTCGTCTTCTGCCCACTATGCACTGGACACGGCTCCCCCAGGCGTTGGCGCTGCTCGGCACGCTCGGCACGCTCGGCACGGTCGGCACGGTGTCGGCGCGGCCGTCGGCGGCGGTGCCGGCGGGCCACCGGGTGCACGAGCGGCGCGAGGTCAGCCACGCGCGGCTGAGGCGGCGCGTGGATGCGGATGTGGTGCTGCCGATGCGGATAGGGCTGCGGCCGAACGCGGAGGCGGCGGCGCAGGCGGAGGCGTGGCTGATGGAGGTGTCGCACCCGGCGTCGGACAAGTACGGGCAGCACTGGAGCGCGGACCGGGTGACGGAGGCGTTCCGGCCGGCGGCCGAGACGGTGGACGCGGTGCTGGCGTGGCTGGCGGCGTCGGGCATTGCGCGGGGGCGCGTGACGCACAGCGACAACAAGGCCTGGCTGGCGTTTGACGCGACGACGGCCGAGGCGGAGCGGCTGCTGCACACCGAGTACCTGCACGCCGGGGAAGAGGGTGCGGCGGAGGAGGAGGGCAGGCCGACGCTGGTGGGCTGCGAGCAGTACCACTTGCCGGCGCACATCCAGAAACACGTCGACTACGTCACGCCGGGCGTCAAGGGTACGGTGATGGACCTGCAGCGGCGACGGGGTGGTGGCAAGAGTGGCGCGCGTGGCAACAAGCGGGTTGCGAAGAGTGTCGTGAAGAAAAGAGGCGGCGGTGGCGGCGGCGCCGGGACGTTTGCGCGCAACGGCCGGCGGCGGCTCCGGCCGATGCCGGCGCACGTGCCATCCACGGCAGCGGCGGCGGCGGCGGCCAACCTGACGGCGTGCGACACGGTGCTGGCGCCCGAGTGCGTGCAGGCGCTGTACGGGTTCGCGGCGGCGGACGCCCAGGCGGCGGTCAGCGAGCAGAACGCGCTGGGCATCTTCGAGGAGGGCGACTACTACGACCAGGCGGACCTGGACGCCTTTTACGCGCGCTACGCGCGGCAGGTGCCCAACGGCACGCACCCGGCGCTGGCGTCGATCGACGGCGGCGTGGCGCCGCTGGCGGGCCGGTACGACGGCGGCGAGAGCAAGCTCGACTTTGGCGTGGCCTACCCGATCATCTACCCGCAGACGATCACGCTGTACCAGACCGACGACGCCTGGTACGCGGCCAACGGCAACGGCAGCACGACGGGCCTGTTCAACACGTTCCTGGACGCGCTGGACGGCTCGTACTGCACGTACGCGGCCTACGGCGAGGCCGGCAACGCGGCGGCGCTGGACCCGGCGTACCCGGACACGCAGGCGCCGGCCGGGGCGGCGCCGTACGGCGGGCCGCTCATGTGCGGCGTGTACGCGCCGACGCGCGTGATCAGCATCTCGTACGGCGTGTACGAGCAGGACCTGCCGGCGGCGTACCAGCGGCGGCAGTGCGACGAGTTCCTCAAGCTGGCGCTGCAGGGCGTCAGCGTGCTCATCGCCAGCGGCGACACCGGCGTCGGCGGCTACAACTACGGCACCTACCAGACCCTCGGCTACTACGGCTGTCTGGGGCCGCACGACGCCGTCTTCACGCCCTCGCAGGCCTGCAGCTGCCCCTGGGTCACCAACGTCGGCGCCACCCAGGTCGTCCCGGGCCGCTCCGTGCGCGATCCCGAGGAGGCCGTGCTGGTCCAGGACGACCGCCTGGACGGCAACTACAGCAGCAGCGGCGTACGTCTGTCTCGTCTCCTTGTCTCGTCTATTTGCTCTCTGATCTCGTCTCGTCTGGTCTCTTTGTCTCGTCTATTTGCTTCTCTGACCTCGTCTCTTTGTCTCGTCTATTTGCTCTCTGACCTCGTCTCTTTGACCTTCTCACATCAGGGCTTCTCCAACATCTTTGGCATCCCGGCGTACCAGGCTGCGGCCGTCGAGGCCTACTTCCGCACGGCCAACCCGCCCTACCCGTACTACTACGACGGCCGCTGGCAAAACGCCACCAACGGCGGCGTCTACAACCGCAACGGCCGCGGCATCCCCGACGTGGCCGCCAACGGCCTCAACTACCCCGTGGCCCAACAGGGCGACTTTTACCTCAGCGGCGGCACCTCGCAGTCCGCCCCGCTCTTTGCCTCGCTGCTCAACCGCATCGCCGAGGAGCGCATCCGCGCCGGCAAGAGCGGCGCCCTCGGCTTCGTCAACCCCGTGCTGTACGCCCACCCCGAGGTGCTCCACGACATCACCGCCGGCTCCAACCCCGGCTGCGGCACCACCGGCTTTGCCGCCGCCGCCGGCTGGGACCCCGTCACGGGGCTGGGCACGCCCGACTACCCCAAGATGCTCGCGCTGTTTCTGCAGCTGCCGTGAGCGTCAAGTCGATCAAGTCACTGCAAAGTAATCTGAATGGCACAAAGTCGAGAAAAGCTCTTTCTGCCTATTCCTACACACGTCTAGTACCCGTCCAGCTTGCCCTTGAGCGAGGTCGGCTGCCCCGTCGCGCAGTACTGCCGCCAGTCCTGGAAGAGCACGTCGAGCATCATGTCGTAAAAGGCCTCGTCCTTGATCGCGTTGACCAGCGTGGCCCGGCCGGTGCGGTAGCCGGCCGAGGGCGCGAAATCGGCGCCCCAGATGCGCAGGCCGCCGTAAAAGGGCGAGTAGAAGCTGGTGTCGACCGCGGCCTGCACCGCCGTCTCGGACGTGATGATGTCGGGAAAGGCCATAAAGGCCGACACCACCTCGTCCCAGAACGGCAAGATCTTCTCCGTGTCCTGCGCGTTCTCCGTGTAGTTGCCGCTGCCGACAATGGCCTGCAGCGGCGCAAAGTAGGCATTGTTGTTGATCACGTCCAGGCCGCCGGCCTTGCTGATGATGCGGTCGTACAGCGCCTGCGAGGGCACCAGGTAGTTGGTCACGTTGCCGCCCACGTACAGCGCCTTCCAGCCGGCCGTCAGCACCATCTGCGCCGCCTCGGGGTCCTGGATCAGGTTGATGTCCGTGTTGACGTCGACCTGGAACGCGTTGCCCGTCGCCTGCGCCATCTGCGTGTCCACATAGCCGCCCATGATGTACAGCCCGGCCGCCTCCTCGACCAGCCGCGGGTACAGGCTGAGCGCCTGCGCCACCGTGGTCATCATGCCCGCCGCCCAGATCATGACCGGGTCCGTGTCCCGGTGGGCCTTGACGGCCTCGATCAGGGCCAGCGCCCCGGGCGTGTCCGAGTGGCTGATGTTGTTGATGTCGTACGAGTCCACGTAGCCGGCCGTGAAGGCGCCCTGCCACACCGGCGCGCCAAAGAGCGTGTTGTGCAGGTGGAACGTCTCGTTGGTCTGCAGCAGCGGCTGCTGCGCGCCCAGGTACAGCGGCACGCACGACGTCATGTTGAAGTTGGCCAGCGTGTCGTAGCCCGCGCCCAGCGCGTCCGCGCTCGACGCCGACCCAAACGACATGGACAGCCCCACCACCTCGTACCCGCCGTACAGCGGCAGCAGCAGCTGCAGCGCGTTGAGGCCGTCATTGTCGATAAACACCTTCTTGGCCGCGACCGCAGCGCCGCCGGCGAGGAGGAGCGTAGAGGCGAGCTTCATGGTGCGGGTGGATGGCCAAAAAAAGGAGGGGGAGAAAGGGGAGAGAGACAAGAAGAGCAGTCTCTACACACTATTTATACCATACTTATCATACAGCATTACCCATTGTCATTATCAACCACCGTACTTTCATACAAGGAAAGAAATTCTCCGGGCCAGATAACAAGTGCGCGAATTCTTCGGCGCTAAAGTAGCCGGTCTGGGCATCGTTTACGCCGAGATGAGTTTTTCTCCACGCAAGGGGGTGGTGCATGGGCTGGGCAATTCAATTTCGTAGCCTCGGGTACTCCCGAGCCCTCAGACGCCCGGCGCACTGGAGGTTTTTACTCGTGGCATGTCGTGATGAAGAGCGATGGCTGAGCGCGATGCTGCTAAAAGTGGACTTTTTTTTCGTGCTTAATTCCGTATAAGGCTGAGATGTCGTACACGACGTGAAAGCCATACTCAGCCCTGCCTCAGGCAAGTGGTAGTAGGTCTGCGTGACGGCAGCAGCAACGATCCATACAGACTGGTGCGCGCCTGTGGAGGCGCTGCCGGCGCAGACACGGATCTGGTTTGTCATGAGCTTCTCGTCATGCCTCACGCCGGCGATGACAGCGAGGTCATCGTCTGTCTGGACATCCTGGGCCTTGGTCTCGACATGGACGGCGGACTCCTGACCAAACAGTGTTGCTCTCGAATCGCGCACGAGATCGACGAGAGCAATGCTTTCCTTTCGGGTTCTGTCGCCGGGTGGTGAGATATCCCAATGTGTTTGATGCAGCCTTGGTCAGGACGGCTCCGGCTACGTACACAGGTCCTGTGCAAATAGACAATCCAACGTAAGCGTGCTGCGCACTTTAATTGGCCAGCCAAAGCCAAGCTTTCTTTCTATCGCTAAGAAGCATCGCAGGCAATACTCCTACGCCGGCAAACACCCTTAGAGACGGCCGCACTAGCCGCAGAGACGGCCGCGACGGCATCGGCGTTGGCGGAAGCCCGGGTAAATAAGCGCCGATTTCAAAGTAAGGCAGCAACACGGGCGGAGGAGTCTCGGGCCCGGTAATGGCGCGCTTCGGCCTCGAGGGCGGCAGCAACGGCGTGGCAAGCGGCGGCAGTTACGGAGACGAGGACGCGTACTAACCTAACCCTTTTTAGGCGGACGATCTATGGGAATGAAAAACTTACAAAAGCGGATCTTCCAAGGTTGTGGCTTGCCATCCAAGCCACAACGCTTGTGGCTTGTCGTCCAAGCCACAAAGCTACAGACAAGGCGAGGCGCTGAGACGTGGATGGAAGGAAAACACCAAAGCAGCTTATTTAGCCTGCCTAGTCACCATGATTCCAGGTAGCGGTGGAAAGCGACTGCAGGTGTACGCTAAGATCTTTGCCTGTCCATCACGGGGTGATGTGGCCTCCTACCCCCGTCACCAGCCACGGACGCATAACTCGAGCATACCATGAAAGTGGTGCTTCAACTTTATGCGTAAACGCCATAACCAAAAGAGCCTAGTCCCGGGCGAAGCGCGCAACGGTGCACGCGCCGGGCCTCTGGTAAGCGCCAGCTCTTGTCCAGATCTCAGATCTTTCTTCCCTTGTCGTGGTCTACGGCTTACCTTGGCCATGCGCAGTCCGCCCAGTGAGAAGGGGCTGAGCAGTGCGTGAGAGAGCAATGGAAGGCCCCGGCGCGCAACGGCGTAGCCATGGCAATGATGCTTTGCATAAACGCATGTCGCTCCTGTACCAGCGTCTTTTTTGCATGACAACGTGCTTTTCCAAGCCAAACCGTTTCTCTAATAGCCCATCTGTTTTGGTCAGATCTGGCCATCTTCCTTCTTGTGAGCCTATCGGCTCTCTTCGGTCAGCACTACCCCGTAAAGACAGGCTCCCTTTGCGGTGCTCGCGTCCCACTTTGCCGGGCTGTTTTTACACTGTCCTTTAAAGCACGGGGTCGCGCTACCTCGTATTGCTCTCGCATGACAGCTTGGTTTCTATAAAAGTAGACATTTTCCGCGCCGCTTCGTGTCCATAAATACGGCTTGTGGGGCGTCAGCCAGGGCATTTTCCACTCCCTCGACCGTGCTTATGCCATCTTACTCTGCAAGAAAAGACTGAGCGTTGGCAAAGTGGCCTCTCTCCATGGGACGGCCTGTCGGGCAAAAACGTTGGCCAAGAACTGGAGAAGCCGTCGGCAAAATGTCTCGGCTCCACGACATCTCCGACAGGATCTCCGACAGCGCTCGTGGGCCGCCAGCACCAAACCAGACGGGCTTCAGGGACGCTGCCTCGTGTGGGGCAAGAGCGCTGCAGACAATGGCTTCGGAGACTGCAGGGCGAAGCTGCTGCTGTAGCGTCTTTATTGAGACAGCTCGCTGGCACCGCAGGGAGGGGTCATGGTGGCCTGGACCCCCGTGAAAACACGGCCACCGGCCTGTCCAGGCCTTTATCCACACCGGGCAGTGTGGCACGGGCGTGCGCTGGCCGGCACCATTGGCTCAAAGTCAGCAGGAAACTGCGGGTCCGCCCCACAATGGGACCGTCTCAACGCGGCAAGAGGCAGCAGCGATCCCAGGATGGGTTTAAGCTTGTGGGAAGCCGATCGCTGTGCGCCTTTGTCGTGCCCATGGATCCGAGAGTATAACTATGCCACAGTCTGGGTGGCAGCCATCTGGCATCTTTCTGGATCTGTCTTCTTGGCGATATTTTGCTTCTCTCTCTCCCGGGCCGTCCTTTTTCTCTTTATTCTTTCCCCCCCCCCTTCTTTTTTTTTCCCCCCTCTTGGCGCCCTCGTCGCACCTTCCCCTTGGCACTGCCCCTAGTCTGTTTTGCGCTGCGTCGCCCCGTGTGCCGCAGGGCAAGCACGACCAGCGCGCGACACTGCCACTCGGGCTCCCTTTCCTTCTGTCCCAGCTGGCGACTCCTTCCCTCAAGAGGCCCAATCCGGCAGCTGCGGACGTTTCCGTACGCACGCACCCTGATTACAGAGCAGCACGGGTCCGGACTTGGCCGGTCCACATGTACCTAAACCCAAAAGAGCCTCATCATACGCTGGACGACCCTGTCCCGGCCTCTCGCTCTACCGCCGCCGTTTCTGGTCTCACCGAGGCTGCAACCGTGCAGCAAGGCCTATAATAGCTCGCCGCTGCCCTTTCACTCTCAATAGTATCCCCATCCTCGCTCCCGACGGTACAGTGGCATCCACCTGTCAGTCTCTAAACGGGAAATTACACATTGATCTAGATCAGGTCTATCCGCATCTTGTGACCGGCATCGTCCACTCTATACGAACTTGCTCTCTCACGGTTCTCATTTTTTATTTGATCTTGGGCCTCCTCCCTCGCCGAGCTTTCTCCCTCGTTGAGCCATTGCTCAGCGTTTCTGCCTGTTTTTTTTTTCTGTTATTTTTTTTTTTTTGTTTGGTTTTTCAGCTCCTCCGCCATGCGCCCGACACTTGCTCTCTTCGCCCTGTTGGCCGCCACGGCCGGCGCCATGCCGATCTCAGCGGTGCAGGCGGCGGGCGGGGCAGGCCGCGGCGTGGCCGCGGCACCGTGGGGCGCGGGCAGGAGCTCGCACCAGGACTCGCAGCAGCTCGTCGTGGCCGCCCTGGACGCCGAGGAGGCGGCCAGGCCGGCCGAGACGGACAACAGCCGCTTCACGCCGGACCGCCACCTGCCGTCGTCCGTGGTCCTCGATACGCCGAGGCCCCTTGAGACGACGTACCTGATGGGCCTGGCGGCGGCCGGCGCGAAGCCGGCCGCGGATCCGGCCGCAGATCCGGCCGCGGACCCGCTCGTGCCGGTCGACCCCCCGCGGCCCGACACCGAGGTCGTCCTCTTTGACACCAGCGTGGACGCTGGCGGCCGCCGCGTCAACATGCAGTGCTACTATGCGCAGCTGCGGCGCAACATCAACGACCTGCTGGTCATCTTCCTCGTGGCCTCGCTCCTGCTGGCGGTCGTGGCCATGGAGTTCCGGGAAGGCAGGGGACAAGTGTGAGTGCGAGTTTGCATGCGCGTGACAAGGCCTCGAGCCACCAAATAGGCGCTCTTGTAGCTAACACACGGCCACAGTTTGCCAGAGGCCGCCGCGCCGCCGGCCGAGAAGGCACCGCCTGTCTAGGCGGCCCGCCTTGTCAACATGATCCGTGTATTTGTTACTTTATGAATTTCAGCGCGTGTGGCGTTTGGTCCGTTTGTTGATACCTTGGTCGTTTTATCAGTCACCTTTATGGAGCACAGAGGTACAAAGTATAGTCGGCATTGAAAGATACGATTCCCCCTCGAACATCTAGCTTATGTCGCCCGCAGCGTGGACTGGAACAGGGTCTGCTCAAAGGCCTGCAGGGCCGCCTCGGGCTGGTAGTAGGGCACCTCGTGTCCGGCGGCGTACACGCGCAGCCAGGCGAGGTTGCCGGCCGTCTTGAACTCGCCGTACTTGGTGCCTTGCACCGTGTAGGGCTGCACGGCCTTGGCGCGGAAGGCGGCGGCCTGGTCGTAGTCGATGAGCTGCGCAACGTCAAAGTTGCCCATCCAGTTGCAGATCCAGTCGGCGTCGCCGGCCCAGATGAGGACGGCGATGCCAGACTTGACCACGGACGAGAGGGGTTCGAGGAACGAGCGGGTGGCTGGAAAGGTCAGAAGGGGGAGAAGAAAAAGAAAAGAAAAAAAAAAAAAAAAAAAAAAAAAAACAAACTCACAGTCTCCCGTGTTGGCAATCTCGTAGTAGGGCCCGTAGGGGCACTCTTGGTACGTTTGCTGGGCGCCAATGGCCTTCATGACGTCGGCTTGCTGCAGATAGTCGGCGTAGGTCTCGGGCGGGCCGGGATCGTTGGCGGGCCGGCGCACGTCGTAGACGTTAAAGTCGTTTGTGGATTCGGCGACGCCCTCGTTGCTGTCGTAGCAGGTCCTTTCGGCCTCGATACAGGCGTCGTCGTCGCCGGTCAGGCCGGGGCACTGGGCAATGGCGGGCACACAATCCTGGGCGTAGTCGCGCATCTCGTCGGCGTACTCGGACTCGCTGATGAGGCGGCGGTAGGTGTTGTTGTAGGCGTATTCGGTGTAGGCGCGGTACTGCACGCCCGGGTCGATCCAGCCGTTGTTGATGCCGAGCGCGGTGAGGCGGATCTTGGTGGCTTGCGACGACACGCGGCCGCTGGCAATGTCGGCGTTTTGCTGCTCAAAGTACTCGGCAAACTCGGGGCCGTAGTGGCCGCCGTAGGACTCGGTGAAGAGGGCAAAGTCGCGGCTCTCGTAGACGGGGAAGGCGGCAAAAAAGGCCTGCAGCAGGTTCCACACATACGGCGCCGCCGTCACGGTGGAGGTGACCTGGTTGTCGCCGTAGCTGAAGCCGGTGCCGATGGGCTGGTCGACATACAGCATGTTGGCCACGTTGTTCCACGAGTACGGGTTGAGCGACGGCGTCTTCGAGCCGTTGACAAAGTGGCAGGGGCCCTGCTCCTGGAAGAGCCCGATCATGGAGCTGCAGCCGGGGCCGCCGTTGAGCCAGAGCGCCAGCGGCGCCGTCTCCGGATTCTTGCGCGCCTCGAAGAACCAGAAGAACATGCTCATGTTGTCGCCTGCGGGTCAGAGCGGATCGAGGAGAGGGGGGGGAGGGGGGGGGGGGGGATCGAGAGGAGGGGGAGCCGGGAGGAAACCGGCATGAGCACTCACCCACAGACAGATACCCCGAGTACTGGTTCACGCCCGGCGTCGTCTCGCAGATGCCCGAGTTCTTGACAAACGACATCTTGGACCCCGTGAGCCGGTGCTCAAACACGTTGTAGCGGATGCCGTCCTTGACCTCCTGGCGCATCTCAATGCCCGGCATCGGCACCGCCGCCGCCGCCGGCCAGAGCGCCGCGCCCGCCGCTAGGAGTGAGACCAGGGAGAACCGCATCGTTGCTGCGCAGAGAGAGTTGCTGCTCACCGCTGCTCGTCGTGCGGGTGGATGCCAAGGATTAAAAGCAGCCGTTATCATCTTGAGCAGCCGTTATCTTTCCCGCCCCCGCGCCTCCCCGGCTTGCCTGTACGTAATGGCCGAGTGCCTTGAAAGCTACATCCGAGGGATCACGCTGTAAAATGGGGGCAGGGCCAGCAGAGCTTGTGCAAATGCAGCAGCTGTGCCGGAGCATCACCTTCCAATCGCGGGATAGCCGACGGGGCTGATACGGACGGGCCCATCTCCAAAGTATGCTTAAAAGGCAGCCGCTCGTATTCGACGGGATCCCCCCACGATGTGCGCTTCCAGAACCCGCAAAAGCCAGAGCCTTTTTTTTGGCTTGTGCCTCGGCAAGCTGCGTGGCGTCATTGGGTGAAATGGCGCTGTGCGGCTAACGGCTAAACGAGGCTGGAGGTGACCAAAGTCAGCTGACGATACTTTAGAATTAGGAGAGAAAAAATGGGTCAAAAAAAGGGCATATTTTCTTGGTCAGAACCAGTCTGAATTTTCCATCTACGAAGACGACTCAACGCCTCCTATATACGGTCTCACCGCTATCTAGACCTTGTCTGAATCGCTAATCCTATTGGCTGGCATTTGTGAAGCGGATTGGCGATTCGCTAGCGAGTAGCGAGTTTTGGCAGGGGCGAGGGTCGCGAGATATCCTCGGACAGGAGGCGGGTGCGAAAGCGCCAAGGGCGTTTTCAGTCTTGCCAGAATAGCCGAGTAGCACCAGGTCACACCCATGAGGGTCGAACCTCTTCTCAGCAGTTGTAGGCTTTTCCTGTCAATGATGGGACTACCAGAAAAGTCTCGGGCACGGCCATTATCTTGTCGTCGATGTCTTCAGAGGCGGGCAACCTGGGCAAGGGGCGCAGCTGCATGATTTGGGTGCGATTGGCCCGTCTACTCTTCTCTGCAAAAATTAGTAGTATTTCTACTCTTCTCTGCCAAAATTAGTAGTATGGTTTCTACTCTTGTCTGCCAAAATTAGCAGTATGATTTGAAGTGCTGGGAGGCATGCAAGGCGTCAGCCTTGTCGGAAAGGCTGACCTTGTCGGAAAGGCTGCCGTTCTTAGGGCTCATTGTGGCCCGTCAGACGATGGAGAATGGCCACGGCAAAGTTGTCACTATAGAAGCAGACATGATTCTGCTTGCTGTACCACGAGGCTTCCATAATTCAAACATCACAGATGCTTTGAGGAGCGAATCCAAGCAAAAGTCTCGGTCCAAGCCGCAGTATTGCCTCGACGCCCTTTGCCTTTACATGGATGGCTCCGCGGCCTGATCTCGCAACATGTCCAGGCTCTGCGCACGTTTCGACTCGGCGGTGCTGATTTGGTGTCCGGACTGCCGAGTTCAGACTCGCTCTGGGAGAACTACGGCTTGAGCCCTCGCTGCTTTACCACCGCGAGAATTTGGCACGAGCCCTCCTATGCTGCAAAGTACGGCACGGGCGCAACATGGCCCTCGTTACAAAAAGACTGCAACGCATCACGAGACTCAGTTGCGGAAAGCCTGTTCTATTCCACTCTATCATCCAAAGCCTGTCTGGCTTGTCTACTTTTCTTGGCTTGTTTGAAGCTGTTACTCCTCGGCGGACTCGCCCTCAACGCCAGCCTGGACGTACACTGTACTGTTAGCCTCGTTCTCGCCATTTCGACAGGGTACGTTCAACTCACGGGATCCAAAGGCGCGCTTCTCCTCGTCGCGCTTCTCCTCAGCGGACTCGCCCTCGGTGCCAGCCTGGACGTACACTATATTGTTAGCTTTA